>CAICTM010001772.1:0-22829 GCA_903772945.1 Seminavis robusta
CCCATTCCTTTCCATTTCTCTTTTCCTTCATTCCTTCATCCTTCTCTTCTTCTTCATTCCTTCATTCCTTCATCTTCCTCTTCATTCCTTCATTCCTTCACTTCATCCTTCATTCATTCATTCATTTTCATTCATCATTTCTTCATTCCATTCTTCATTCATCACTCATTCATTCATTTCATTCATTCATTCAAATCTTCATTCATTCATTCATTCATTCATTCATTCATTCATTCATTCATCATTCATTCATTCATTTCCTTTCATTCCTTCCTTCCTTCCTTCATTCCTTCTTTCTTATTCCTTCATCATTCCTCTCCATTCATGGCATTCATTCATTCCTTTCATTCTTCATTCAATTCATTCAATTTCCTTCATTCATTCATTCAAAACACAGATGGGGCAATAAAGTCGTTCTAGTTTGCATCGTAGCTGCATTAATGCGGCGTAGACAATATTCAGTTGCAGTTGTCCGTAACATTCCGAGCAGTAAATACTTCCGCACGAACACCTTTGTGTCGTACCGGGTGGAGCCGGATCCATTCTTCCGACTTCACAACAGTCTGCTTTTCGGCCGCGATCGCAAGGATCCATACATGTACCAGCACAACTGCATGCATTTGGTTCTCAGTCCACTTGTGCCTGCTCCTAGCCTTGTGTGGCTTGTATTGGTCTCTCCGTGTCGTCGTGTCGATTGAACCAACCATTCGAGTTCGTGGATCGCCACCGTGGATCGTCACCGTGGATTTCACCGATTGGAGCCAGAGGGTACAGTTGATTTTCCTCTGAGAGCTTCCTGATGCTGCATTCTTGTAGCAGATCCCTGTAATGATAATAGATGTGGTTACTGGTTGAGTTTCATGGGTTAGAACATTCCTCCGGTGAAGATTCAATGATTCGAAGCGGTGCTGGTTTAATGCTCGCTCCTTAGCGGTGGACACACGAATACGTGCCAGTACATGTACTAGCTACTAGAAAATCGAAATTGACGGCACACGCCTCGAGATCGACGCTACAGTTGTACCGTTCGTACCGTACGGTACCGGTACCATACATTGTTCGGGAGAGTACCATACCGCATTTCTCGCGATCTTCGCCGCCGTGCCACTACCAAGCTGCAGTGATGAAGCCACCTCCAGCTGGACCCCAGTTGAAGATACGAAAGTGGTTCCTTCCCACTTTGCGTTCGTGCCCACACCGAATGGACCAAGCTATGAACCAGCTAGCTAGCTAGTGTTCACACCAGCAGCTGTTGGATAGACTAAAGCTTGACCGATTAAGACTCGGAGCTAGCTCGGAGCTCGGAGTAGAGAACGCACAAAAGGAAATGACAGGTCTTATTGACAGGTCACAGCGGCACAACGGTTCCTAGACCTAAAGCCTTGTCGGTATTATTGCGGGGTCTTTGGTAAGACTTGTGCATAATCCATTTTTCAGTCGCTCAAATAAATGCCTCCTTTGGTAGATAAAGCAAAGTCCTTCCGACCTTCCATAAAGCTTCGGCTTGGTAAGGTCATCTAGCTAGCTAGAGCTACTGGATAGAAGACTGTAGCTAGTAGCTAGCGACTGCTTCATCGATATCAAAAGAAGTTGTCACCTTGTCACATTGTCACTGCGGGACCACCTCGGCCAAGGGCCAAGGCAGCTTGTGAGCCACTTGTAAAGGCTGCAGCACGGTACAGTAAAACCAGTCATGGATCTCATTATTGCGTGCAATATTGTACGTAGTCAAGTACAACGGGATGTGGGTACCGGTATGGAGGTACGTGGCGCAAATATCAATCCTTGCACAGGCACAAGCCCATTGAGATTTTATTAAAATAAGGCGATAACGTTGCCCAGAAACATCGAAATATCTTTGTTGTCGTGTCGTGTCTTTAATCCATTTACCCACGGAATGTCCCGGGTTCTGGATAGTGGATGTCTTTTTGCTTTGTCGCCTCTATCTGCCACTACACCTTTAAACCTCGACTACTATTACTTAATAGCTAGTAGTCTACTTTAATTAAGGTACTCGTACTGTACCGTCGAAGAGCTCGATAATAGGTACAGTACTCGAGTAGATTGACACAACTATTGATACAGTACGGTACTCTAGCTACCGGTAGTAGAGTAGATACGATACGCACGGTAGCTCATACGGTAGGTAGTGTGACATCGAGGAAAGAAACACACACACGTGGTGCAAATTAATTATCAATGCTTGCCCTACCGGTAGGCCTAAGCCGTACAAACCGGAGATAAGGAAGTCACTGAAGGGTTCGTTGGAACTCCATTCTTGGTTCAAGGTGCACTTGATTGTTCAACCGAAAAAACATTACGACCAAGTGCTCTTATGTCTATGCTTTTCAGTCTCATGACTCTAAACAATAAATCTATTCAGACACTCTTGCCTGTCTGTTTCCTATTCCTACTGGCAAGGCATTTCAAGGGATCTTGCTTTTAATACAAGTGGGAGCTTTCGTGTTACTGACTTTTCTTAGAGGGATCACCAGACTCACCAGTTAATGACACAAATGACTTTCTGATTTATGACGTGGTTGCTTGATTACTTCATAAAGCCGCGACATATTGCATAGAAGATCTCTGGCTTCAAAAGCTCTGACGCTCTTGCATGTCTGTTTTCCTATTCCTAACTAAAAGGCATTTCAAGGGATCTTGCTTTGTCTCTGATGACCTTTCGTGTTACTTTTATTAGAGGGATAACCCGATTGAATCATTTCACCAGTTATAGCACAAATGACTTTCTGATTTATGACGTGGTTGCTTGAGAACTTCATGAAGGGACATACGAAGCCCAGCTTTTGCTCAAGATCTCTGGCTTCAAAAGCTCTTCAAACAACCACCAAGAGGTGGAATGGCTCACAATTTTGGATCCACTTCCAACAGCAACATCACATACACAAAACACAATCAACCAACATGATGAAATCTATCCGCTCCAGCTTGTTGATGAAGAAGAAAGGAATGCGCAGCAGCGATGTTGTTTTGCCTACCGAAGACGCCTCAAGCCAAGAAATGTCTGAATCGAGGGTGGATCAGTCGCTAAGGGAATCCAGCAAGAAGAATCGCAAGTCGACGAGGTCTCGCTCGTCCAGTACCAGATCCTCGAGCCGTGAGAGCGTGCGGCCCACGGACGTGCTTGAGATGCTCGAGTACATGGCTGCCCAGGATCCCAGTCAGGCCGGGGACTTCTTCAAACACTTGAAGGAAACACAGTTGAGCGATCTCTAAAGAGGCAAGCAAGCACATTGGAGGAGAGGACGGGTCTCTTCCTTATGAGCTATTTTGACCAGAACAATTTTGACCGGAAATGTAACATAAAACTAAGAACTGCATATTATTCCAAAACGTTCGTTGCAGCTGTAGAATTAGCGGCGCAGGTGCTATGGTGATACCGTTCAATTGCAGCAACCGGCGGATTGGTTTCGCCTTTCGAGTGGCCAAGGAGTCTTGATACAACCGTGGCGGTCTTCTCGGCAGCCGGTACTTGACGAAGCAACTATGGGACGCGTGCTGCCGATGCTGATCAGGATACATCTTTGGTGGTTCATCTCTGGGTGGTACCACAAGGACACCGGGCGGAAGAGGACCATCAAAGCCCACTGGTCGTGTCACCGCAACAGATCTGGAAAAAGGAGAGCTCACTACAAGCTACTAGTATGCAGTTCCGCAAATGGTGGCGTAAGTTCGTGATCTGTTCGGATCGACGAATGCAACCAATTCTAAATGTCTACAGCTACATTACAGAGGCAATCTGTTCTCAGGTTGCTTCATTCCCCCTCCACGACACAGGTTGCGATCTCCTTCTCCAGCAGGTCCCGAAATGATCCCCTTCTGGAGCTGTCCGAAATACGGGACCGTCCACGGAGGGCGTAGCTGTGTGCAGATGACTTCACTTGAATAAAGTCATACGAGTTTTGCATCAGTTTGACTTTCTTGTGAGCTCCCCATTCATTGTACAGACTGGGAGCAGATGAAAGGAAAAGCGATATGTGAGCGGCACACCCAATTTCGCTCCGGACTTACCAGCACGCCTTTTGAAGGTAACACTTCGACCAGTCGTGAGCTTGCTGATCTTCAAAGTACTCGCCCAGACGCTCGTTGCCAATGGCAGCCAAGTGCAGAAACCCCGCTCGAGACCACCGCAGCATCAAACCTTTTCTTCACGTTAGCCGCCGAAACACGAGGCCATGCAACGGTGGACATGATTGCCTCCAACAATTGGTGAAAGATGCAGGCGTCTGATGAGCCATCTTTCGCAGCCGCCTGGAGTCGTTTCATTGCTTGTTGCGTTTGGGCCTTGTACTTTCGTTTGTTGCGGTGGAGGAACAATGCCACTCCTGCCATCCCCTCGATGACGTCAAAGAACAAGTTCATGAAGTGGTTCCCAGGGAACCTTGGAGAGACCTTCTTCATGCAATCGCGAAGACCCTTCAAATCCCTGAGAATGCACCTTTCGAAAGCACTAAACTTAAAAAGTAATGCTTGTGGAGGTTGTCCTTCTGTGAGGGAAGCAAGGTCCATACTGTCGGGGAAGTATCCACCTTTGAGCAGAGCGTCCCATGTCATGGGGAATTCTTCGTGAAGAGGGCTGGAAAGATTTAGTGCCATTTGAAGGCCCGGAACGACATTGAGGTTACAAAAAGCTTGCTGAAGAAGCTCCAACTGACTCCATATCTTCCTCATGTCTTCAATGTATGCCTTCAGCGATAAGCCACTCATAACATACAATTGTGCCTGACGGCGTCACGAAAGCATCATGAATCAATCGGCACAGCGAAAGAACCATGTTAGAAGAAGCTGAGCAAGCTTATTCGGTTGTTGGCTGTTGAGTCGAGATGTGATACGTACGTGGAGGGTCATACAAATTCCTCCAAAGGCAATATCACCAACTTCCAAACCTGTGCGGTACCCAGCGAGACTCGGTTCTAGGGACCTACCAAAAGGTTCTTTGATGTGCGCCAAGAAACTGTAAATGTTGATACAGGTACCTGGGAGCGATGCTCGATCTCCCGACACCTTGAGGGCAAGCTATGAGAATCGGTACGCCTCTTGCTTTTCGTTGTTTACCATATTGGCGAGCACGCAGCCAAACCCAGACAAGGCAAAGCCACCCGTTTCGCGAAGATGGCCAAACCGTAAGGTAAGCTCCATCATTTTCAAAAGACACACAAGTTGGCAAAATGTGCATCTATGGCAAATCCGAATGGTATGCCGAATTTGAGGAGCTTCATTGCTGACATTTTTAATTCGTTGGTCATTGGAGGCAGGTTCAGCAGGTCCTCGTCTGACATTCCTGTTACCAAACCCTTCACCATTTGGTATTCTTTTCGAACGGCGCGTGGATTGCTGGGTGCTAGTGTTTCTCCACAAAGAGTGAGGACTTCCCTTGCCTCCTGAATGGCCGAAACCCACTGCATGCTCCATCCATATGCATGTATGTGATCTGGCCGCCTTGGCTCCACGTGCATCCTCCGGTTTGCGGGTGTGCCCCAAGACAATTGTCGCCAATTCTTGGCTCTTATCTAGATTTCCTCGTGATGCTTCCACTTCGACAGCCTTGGCGTAAATGTCTAGCTAGTAGCAAATGATAAGTGGCATCATCTCCGCTCCAATCCGATTCTTTGGACAAGGCAATGGCCTTTTGCAAAAAGTCCGTCATGAGCACGACACTCGATTTTGTCGCAGCAACTTGGCTGGCATGTACGGTAGGTTGAGCCGTATCAGCTCTATGCGTTCCGCTTCATTGGCAAGACAAGCCGATCCTCGATTGAGTTGATCTGCGGCCACAAAGACGAACCGCTTATTCTTGTCCTTGACCACCACAGAGTTGTCGTACACTACCCGACCAATTTTCCAATGCTATTGATCGATCTCGACTGGCAGCATCTTGTATCAAGTTGATTAATTGCTGATTCTTGTACTCTTGTCGTGAGAGAATCGCAAGGTTCGCCCTCCAATGATTTCGACGAATCCTTCCTTTTCGGCTGCGGCGAACAATTCATCATTGTTGCATTTCGTTTCATCACTACATTGGCCGTCCGTCTTCTTTTGCATCATCCTCAAACAACAACAAAGACGGCAGTCCCAACAACAGTTCCAATAGATCGATCGATACTGATGTGGTATCCCACAAAGGCAGCCAGCGTCAACAATCGTCTCACCGACGTTGGCAAGGATTCCTGAAATTCGACTCGATCAGCACGATGGATGCGACATGCTCCGACACATTGGTTTTCTGTATGTACCAACGAAGCATTCCGGTCCCAAGACAGCGTGGCGTAATTGTATGTCAAAATGGTTTTGCGTTCGAAGGTATTGAATGGCATAGTAGGCATTGCCGTGCGTCTTGCGGTGGCGGCCAAATCGGTCAGACTATCGCTGTTGTTGTTGTAATGGTCGTGCCGTAATACTTCGGCGAGTAAATCTTGTATTTATGCGAGACCGAGATTGGACACGTGTATCTCGCATGCTGTGGCCTTGTAGCAGTTTTTCTTGGAATCGATCGTTGTCGTGTGTCAATTGATGTGTGCCTGTTCGTCATCTCGAAAACATCCGACAATCAGTAAATTGGATATATCATTGTTGTTGGCCAACATGGCGAGCAGATCCAGCGAACTGGGATCGGCCCACTAGGAATCGAATCCGGTGTGTCAGAGACAATATGGGGTACAACCATGCCAAACTGACATCTTGACGTCCGTACCTGAATGTCATCGACAAGAATAATGAGAGGTCGCTCGGGGCAACAGAACTCTGCCAAAACCACCCGAAAGGCCACAGCGAGGCGTTCGGACGCCATGGTCATGAAGGATGGCTGTGTTCTTGTTTGTTGTTCTTGTTGTTGGCTGCTGCAGGAAATCCTCTAGAGTTCCTGAAAGGAAGGAATCAGTTGTACCAACAGTCCGCCTTCCAACGATAGACACTCTTTGAGCGTCTCCACCAGCTCTGGCTGGTTTGCGTCCAGTAGACTATTTGCTTGCCCAGAGCATCAAAATTAATGCGTGCACTAATGCCGAATATTACGGAGAGGCAAAAGCTCTTGTATTGATCATATATATTTCCCAGAGATGGAATAGCAGCAGCACATATTGGCAGTATCATGCTCCTTATTGTTGGGCAGAAAACAGCACATCTTCCACAAGAGACGTCTTTCCCACTCCACTGTTCCCGTAGACCAACAACGTCTTTGTGCCCGTGGTCTTGCCGGAAGAAAGCTGTCGTCGTAGTTTCAACAGCAACTCCACTTCCTTTTCTCGACCCACCAAGGGGATATCGCTGTCGAGAAGCAACTCCATTGTTGTCTTGGAAATCTACTAGCTAGCTAGCTAGTCTAGCTAGTAGTGGATGGACAGAGTCGAGTCGAGTCTTCTTGGGCCGCCGCTGGAGTGGCACAGGATGCTCCAGCTAGCTAGAGCTCGATCATACCGGTAGTGGCGGGTACAATAACAACTGCATGGAGCGTTGCCGACGACAGCTGTGAAGCCTTGATCCCTTCTTTGCTCAATCATTGACATCGCTCATAGGATGGAGAGAGAGAAGGACACGAAAGTTGTTGTTGATGATTGACCGCCTTGCTGCATTAACCTTGCGAAACTTCAAGCTGACGTCACACCGCCAACAGATGTTCGACGAGTGGAAGCAATGATGGTCGCGAGAGAGAACGATCGAGAGAACCAAAGAATCTTGGGCCAACTCATACTGCAAGATCCAAGCTTGGAGCAGCTCTTGGAGCCATTGCCGAAGCTGCACAATACAACAAGGAATTCAACATGATGGTGTCGTCGTCAAGATTGGCCGTTGCCGTGCTTTCCATCGGACTTCTGTGTGTCTGCCATGGTTTCGCTCCGTCCGCACTCCCAAGTCGGCTTCATCAGCCATCTAAAAGCAGCAGCAGCATGTTGCAAATGGGTCTGGACGTGGTGACCTATCTTCGAACCGAATGGGTCTCGGCTGCCTTGGTGACGAATCAAACGCCTCGTTCGGCCGACGTCTGTCTTCAGTTGGGAACCCAAGATGGTCGCGCCGTGCAGTTTGTGCCTCGTACGGTGCGAGAAATCATCACCTCCTCGGTCGAGACGGATGGCGTCTTGCCCGTGTCGACGCGCCGACAACTCAAGCAACAAAAAGAACGACGATCGGGATCGGCCAAAATTAATTACATTGATCAGCGCGCCGATGACTTGAAAGAAGTGGCCAATGAAAGTGTCGATGTCGTGATTAGTCTGCAATCCGCCGCGGTCATGGCCGAAAATGGGTTGGATTGGAAAAACAGTGTGAAAGAAGCTGGACGTGTGCTAAAACATGGTGGAAGATTTATTTTTGTAGAACAAACCATGCTGGGAGGAGAAGACTATATTGATTTTATTGGAAATTTGAGACCACCTCGTGACACAACAACAACAAAAAGTGCTGATAGGGAAGAAGAGGAGGATGACTTTAGCTATGCTCCCCTCTTTGAGCTTGTGGGATTTGATGATGTCGATCTGGTATTGGAACCTCATGTGGCGGGAGTCTTTGCCAAGTCGGAGATTGCTGGAATGTCCGTCGACCAAATGGAGAAAAAAGAAGCCAACAAGGAAAAGGAACGTCTGGAAGACTTGTCCCTGGCGGCCTATGAACGTGGCATCAAAAAGCGCAAGAGGAAAAAGAAACCAAAGAAAGGAGAAGCAGCAGCAAGCACCGAATCATCAGCAGAGTAATAAAGCAGCAGCAAGGTTTTTAGATCCCAGTTACTACCGATATATCGTATGGTGGCACAACAATTTATTCCAAGCATTTTCACACGCCTCGTTGCCCCAAAACCACTATGATAGCTAGAGGCGTCATCCAAACTTCCTTCTTTTGCAGATTGTAATCCAATGGGACTTGTGACCCTTCTGAACTTCTCGACTCAAAGCTGCGCCAAAGGGCAATTCATTCTTTTGAAGTCCAGTCGAGCGAAACTCGCAGCGTCGTCGATTGGCTGGGACACAGTGATCCCTCTACTAGCTAGCTAGCGAAGCCTGAAAAGCGGATTGTCTGGCTGGGCAACCGATTGTCTTTGACCTGGCCCTCGAGGTGGAAACTGACATCTCCGAGGTTTGATAGCAAGTGCTTTGTAATCGGAACGAGGGATCAGTCGACTTTGGGGGACTAGGACTTGGTTTCTCTTTCCTTCCGCTATCAGTGCACCGTAACATGCATGGGCTTCTAATAAGAACCCATGAAGGAGCTCGTTCCTTCTTCTTATCACTTCTATTTCAATATATTGGTTGAGTGATAATAAATATACCGGTATGCATCTCTCATCAAAGCTTGATGCTCCAGACGACCTCGACCGTAGGTTCTTGGTCCGAGAGTGATAGTTGGCAGCTTTGATGGTTCAAACACGACCATGCAGTACCGGTACCGGTACCAGTACTTAGACGAAACAAATCGCATGCCAAAGGCTGAGCCCACGCTCACAATTTGTGCGAGAAGGACTTGCGAGAGGTGGGGTGGAAGAGAAAGACTCCTTTGGCGAGAAGATATGCGAGAGGCGAGAGGTGGAAGCCGAAACTATCCAAACACCTCCGCCTGAAACCTGAACTGCATTGGATTCTTCGCTATTGGTGCAACAGTGCTTCCCTTGCTATCATATCGAAACCCATGAGCAGAGGACCGAGAAACTCAACAGAATTGTCAACATGACGATGCCACTCCTGAACTATGGGGATCCGCGGCCGAGTCCGTTGAACCGAGACCTGACAAAAACAATCCACAATGTGAAACCATCTCAAGCGTCTCCTCCTCATCGAGCACTCAGTGTCAATAACAAGAAGAAGAATGCTCAGAAAGATCCATCCATGATGATGAGCACTACGGAGCGCCTAAAGGCGTGCTTGAAAGACAATTGCATGACCGATGTGGCATTGGTAGGCGACGATGGAGTTCCGATCCCAGCCATTCGCTGTGTCCTGGGGAGTGCCAGCCCTGTCTTGAAGCAGATTCTCTACACAACCTCATCAAAGCGTTCACGATATCGTGGGTCGCCGGACGATACCTTGTGCATCAGCACCAGCAGCGGAACCTTGACAACCAAAGATGAAGACGGATTTGTCATCACATTGGAACCTCAGAAGAGTCGCGTGGTTCATATACCTGGTTTTCGTGGGAAAACTATCAACGCTCTTGTGGAGTACTGTTGTAGCGACAGTGATCTTCACCAAACAACCTTTTTCAAGTCCATGTTTCAAGATCCCATACAACCAGCAGAGGGCGCCAGAAGTTTAAAGTTCTCCTCACTCATTCCCATAGATCCAGCACAATCTGTCATTGACATGCTGGACTTTGCTCAGTTAGCCATCAATTATGAAATCCCAAAGGTTCCACAGAAAGTCGTGGACGATTTTGTTGCTCCACTTACCAAGAGATTTCCACCGTTGGCTTGTCTCGTCATGAACTATTTGCTGACTGTGGAGTTCGCGGTTCGACCAGGTCAACCCCAAGTGAATGAATCGGCTACCAGCGGCTCGTGGAACCTCTCAAAGTCGGATGGTTCCCTGACAGAAGAATCCCCGGGCTTCGCCATTTCCAACTCATCGCAAGAAGCCAAGGATGCCGAGAAGGTCATTTCGGCGGCAGCAGCCTTGTCCAAGCTTTACACCACATCACTGAACATTATTCGAACGCAGCCTTATGCTGCACTGGAACCATGGAATCGGGATACCGCTACAGCGCCTCCTTCCTCGGCGTCCTCGACAAGTAGCGGCTACAGCAGCAGCGGTGGCATTTTTCCAGGCCACACTGCTCCCGAAAGCGTGACGTCGGAGTCTGTGCAAAGTGTTGGTGGTGTCTTGGTACTACAAGCCGAAACACTGAGCAAGATCGTGCAAGACACTGAGATTGAATGCGACGAGTTGTTTTTGTTCAAGCAATTGGTCCGCTGGCACAACCACCACACATCGCACAATTATCCAGAGCATCACGAGACACTGCACCAAAGACACACCAATGAATCAAAGAACACGGACGATGTTATGCCACAGCACAAGATAAACAACACTCTTCAGCAAATGGTGAACGGCATCAGGACATCCATAGATCAAGCTGCCATGCCATCCAAAACAGACAGTGACGAAGACTCGTTCCAGTTCCAGGCCAACTTTAACGATTTCTTGGTCTCGAACGCAGATACCAGGTCTTATTCTTCTGGCAAGACGCATCTGGTCAGTGAAAATCGTAGCAGCAAGGAAGAGTCAGAAAATCAATGGAAGCTAATCACTGCTGTGAGAAAGTCAAAGTCGCAGCCTACGACAGTACCAGCGGATAGCGATACCTTTCGTTCTATGGCTCAATCTACAACTTGTTCGGATGACTATTCATGCCCGGATCCAACTGCTGTATGTCGCGAATTGGTTCGTCATTTGGATTTGGCAGCGATCGACCCAGTCCCTTTGAAAGAGATTGTGTCAACTGCCGAGTTTGTGGACCCTAAGCTCGTCATGGATGCTCTCTGGCAACAAGCCACTCTGGCGAGCCGACAGGGTGGACTTTCCTTTGGTTCTATTGTTCGTGGCACGGGAGGTCCTGGACTTGCTTTGCCAGGACTCCTGTCTGACTTGACGCCCAACAAGCAAAAAAAGAAGGGACCGCCCGAACACCAATACTACAAGTCTCACATCCTTGTGCAAGGAGCCGGAGTTGAAGAATGCAATGGAATCTATGTGCAAGTCATAATGCAGCAAACGCCGAACAACGATGCAGTTAAAGTGCAAGAAAAGCCGTATCAGCAGTCCAAAACGTTGACTGGTCTCAAGACTCTCCGAGATATCCCAACGCTGCTGAGCGCTGTTAGCGAGACAAGCGAGACAACCTCTAGTTCTGACTACGCGACAGGTCCTCAACCCCCACCACAAACCGGTGCAACTCAAACTACACCTACACGAACAATAAGGGAGATTCCTCCAGGCATTTGTTTGCGATTCATCAAACAAACCAAGCGCAAACAACAACATAAAGGCAAGACATGGTATCTGGTTTGTCGGCGTGAGGTTATCGACGAAGACGATCGCTGTAGTCCAGTCTCGTTCCAGCACCAATGGAGCGTAATCGAACAAGACAATCGTGACGGAGGGCAACTTCGTGTTTTGTACGAATGGGAAAATGATGAAGAAGCTCGCGATCCCTGGAAGTGTGATACACCAATGTCTAGCAGGCAAAAGGCCTCTGCCGCTGCTCCTCTAGTTGTGCTTGATTCGTCATCGCTTCAGACATTCCCTGAACGTGGCTGGTCATGTGTGCGCAACCGCTACTTTCCTCCGCCAACCTGTCAATGGTTTCGACCACGACATGGATCTCCTCTTTTGGTTGTCCCACCGGTCAAGCTGATAGAAAGGAAGGTGCCGATAGCACACAACCCACGGATCAGGCCTCTTCCTCCTTTTCCGAGACCCAAATCTGGCGCTCTTTTGGCCAAAACATCAGAATCGTTGTTTGGCTTGTCGTTATTGTCAGCGTCAGGAGACTCGGAATCAGAGTCACCTAAAAGCCGCAGAGTCAACATCACCGTAACCAGGAGGGACGAGAAGAGTCGTTGCGCGACAACCGTGGGCAATCAGACATCCACAAGCAGTAGTTTCCAAATTCAGAAAGCACGGAATCGAGTCAGCCTGGCTGATGCCTCCCTCGAGACCTCGGCACGAGGAGAAGATTCTAATGGAAATTGTATCGAAATCTAAGCTAACATATATATAAGTGGAGGAACAAGTTAAATCAGCACTTTGCACTGTTCACAAGACTTGCACCACATCATCACCACAGATACCACAGCCACTCGATCCTCACCAATTTTCACAGCTCACTGATAAAACCAAGCCACATTTCTGGGCAGCCATTTTACGAGTCCAACAAAAAGCAACCAGCTAGCTCCATGACAGGCCATGCAGAGAGGGCCATTTGTCCACTCTATGACTTGCAGCTGGCCACCCTCAGTGACTCGTTTACATGTGCACTCACCCCAGGACCATCCACCCTCAAGCAACCATATAGAGTTTCCAATTGTCCACCTTTGAGCTGCAACAGAGCAAGTCCAAACATCCCAGGGACGGCCATTCCCAAGGGTCCATTTCAAAATCTCCAAATGACCATTGTGAGCAGCTTGTTGGCAAGCTTCAGCATCCGATGCATGGACATCCATGAGGCTCATTTCTGAGGCTCATTTCTGAATCGACCTTTTGCATCCGAAACGTCTCCCCACACCATCACAATCCCACAGCGTGGAAGAACCTTGGATGTTCCGCGTTGGCAAGATGATGGCTGCTGGGACCATGGGCGATGCCTGATACATTAGTGTCATCCTTCATCATCATTGTGAGACCCAGGGCAACCATTGTCGCGCAGCCACTGCATCACTTCCCATTGGTTATTCATTTCTGCATTATAATATGTCTCTTCATGCCATGGGCAACCATTTTCACGAGCCCACTTCACAACTTCCAAATGGTCATTCTGAGCAGCATAGGTACATGTATCTGCATCCCATGGACACCCATTTTCATGCAGCCATTGGAGCATTCCCAAATGTCCATTTCCAGCAGCAGCGGTACATGTGTATGCACTCCATGGACAACCATTTCCACGAGCCCACTTTAGAATTTCCAAATGGCCGTTTAGAGCGGAAACCTCACATGTATCTTGACTCCACGGACAACCATTCTCTCGTAACCACTGGAGCATTTCCAAATCTCCATTTTGGGCAGCTCCAGCAACATGCTATCCTCATCCATGGACAACCATTTGCACAGCCCACTTCAGAATATCCAAATGGCCACCTTTAGCGGCTTCTTCACATGTCCTTGCATCCATGGACATCCATTTTCATGAGCCCATTTAAATTCCAAATTCCACCTTCAGCAGCATATACGCATGTATCTTCATGCCATGGGCAACCATTTTCACGAGCCCACTTTAGAATTTCCAAATGTCCATTTTCAGCAGCCTCATAGGCACACCCTTGTTCATCACATGGATCCATTTGCACGAGCCCACTTCCAAACTTCCAAATGACCACCTCCAGCAGCACAGAAGCATGTCCCTTCATCCCATGACAACCATTTGCACGAGCCCACTTAAATTTCCAATGACCATCAGCAGCAGCCACTTGACATGTCCCTTCATCCC
This sequence comes from Seminavis robusta, assembly GCA_903772945.1. Lineage (NCBI taxonomy): Eukaryota > Bacillariophyta > Bacillariophyceae > Naviculales > Naviculaceae > Seminavis > Seminavis robusta. The sequence goes on from CAICTM010001772.1 coordinate 14,146, forward strand.
ATGGACAGCCAGTTTCATGAGCCCACTTCAAATTTCCAAATGTCCATTTTCAGCAGCAGCGGTACAGTTGATTCATCCATGACAACCATTTGCACGCAACCACTTGAGAATCTCCAAATGACCATTCAGCAGCAATGACTGCATTTTCCATGGACCCTTCTCTCTTAACCATTGGACATTTCCAAATGCCATTTTCAGCAGCTCTAGCACATGTATCTTCATTCCATGGGAATCCTTTTTGTCGTGCCCACTGCATGACAGTAAGATTTCCAATTTTGGCAATTGCAGTACAAACTTGATCATTATCAGGTTTCTTATTGCTGGAATGATTGTCCTTGAGCAGTATTCTGCACGCAGCAGGTTACAGAATGTTTCACTGTAAAGAGTATCAGTGTTTCTGCACAGCGATCATCCTCCACGTACGTGTGTGCCTCTGGGTTATCCTTTACCTTTCTTGGATTTTTCTTGAGTTCAATTTTGCAGTACTCTTTGTACAGTTGATTCATCTTCTTGTTGACAGGTCCCACAAAAGCATTCTGTCCAACACCCACAAACGATAGAATCTGTCCACTCCAAACTAAATCATCAGCAAACAAAAGAGGAGACTCGGTAGTAGTAGCAGCAGCAGTATGAGTAATAGTACTAGTACTAGGAGCAGTTGCAGTACTCATGGTGCTGTTGTATAGCAGTGGCTGCTGTGGTTATTGTGGTGTGTGGTGGCATGTAAGAGTACAAGGCGGACACTCTGGTTGGAAACGACCTGGGGGAGCTTTTGAGATCCAGCCGGGAACTGGCGGAAGGGTGGCGGAAGCGCTGCAGTATCATAGCAGCGCCATGGTATCGTATGGGTGTACGGAGCTCACTCAGCCGGTTTTAGCGTTTTGGCCCTCATGGCTTGGACGCACATTTGGATTGGAAGATGTAACCCCGACCGTTGAGGGGCGTCAGTCGAACCCACCAACGGAACAACTTTCTTTGTTATCATGTGTTCCACCTGCCACCAATGTGCCCACCACGGCCCATTACTTCCATCCAAGACCATTGGACAACAGGAGGACCCCCTTGGTTGTTGCAATGACAAAGTACCCTGGTCTCCTGCTTCTTGGACTATTGGCAAGTCTTGTGCTGCTGTTGACAGGATCACGGTACCACGATGTATCTTCTTTGGTGGATGCGTATCGAGGACTCCGGGAAGCGTCGCCTTTCGAGCACGATAAACCCAACCAACGGAGTAAGCCACGGGGAGATGTCAGGGTTGACTTTTACCGCATGTACGACGAGAAGGAGCTGCTTGGCATCCCCTACCGAGATCACGTCATATCCAAATGGCGTCTCTACGTGCAAGTCTTCCTCTTGAACTATTGGTACAATGGTCGAGTACGATTTTTCATGGGCGATATCTACAGCTTTGGCGACCCGGACGGCATTTACGAGGAACCGGTCAATTGTTTTGAGGGAGCACTCGAGTTTTCCTTTTTAGGCAATGGCTATATCCAGAACGCCAATCACGTATCCGTCTTGATAGTGAAACGATTGAACGAAAATCTCTTTGGATGCGTCAATCCCATCAACGTGCCATTGGGCGGAGTGGTTGGGTTTGCTCCTGCCATGGTCTTGGGCATGTCCAACGAAAACACTGCCGTTGTGAGTTCGACGACTGCTGGAATCAACCACATTGCAGGGATACTGATATCACATGAAATGGGACATGTCTTTGGGTACCAGCATACATCCGTGCGGGATGAAGAATTAGTGGTCCGGTATCTCTCGGGTTTCTGCGGACTCAACCTTCGATATCCGCAATTCAATTCAGAAATCACAGAAGCATTGAACGAGATTGTGTGGGATATGGTAACTGGTGAACGATATGATTACGAAGACTGGAAAGGTCGAACCAACATTATGTCCGATACTGTTTTCAACGCTTTTCAACTAACATCCGTTTGGAAGGTGGGCATGTACGAGAAGCAATACAAGCCAATCTTTGAGACGATACTCGATTGTTGGTTCAATCGATCGAAAGTTCCAATCCAATACAGAAATGAATCAGAACCCGAAATCTCCTTTGAAGACGGGGGGTTGTACTGAACATGAGATATGCATGCAAAAGTGGTGTATGCGTGCACGCAGTGTGTTGCTATCGTGCTGATTGGAACTCGTCTCGCCTCGTCTCGTACAGTCGTCTCGTGCAGGCGAGGAATTTCAGCCGCAATGGAAGCTCTTGGAGCGAACCGGCTCCAGCATACAGGAAATGTAAAGGTTGCAGCTCCGTAAGATGCGCGCCTCAGGACTCAAAATACCCAGGAGATTGTGAGGACGAGCCAAGTATCAGCTGGCCACTGACAGCATTGAAGTTGAATCTGACTCATGACGACAATCAGCAAGCAACTGTATCCCCAAAATCAGCCATTGCTACTCTGCCAGCTCATCATAAAAGGACCCCGTTGATGCGGGGCAGCCACACTTAGACTAGGGTGGGTTCATTGGACATTTATGCATCTTTTTTCGTCCCCAAGGGCCAAACATCTACTGCCGGTAGCTATATACGACTATACGTGTACCGATATTTGCCCAAAGCCTATAAGTCACATCTATCACATCTATCATCTAGCTAGCACTGGAAGAGCTAAGATAGGGTTGATGCGATGGATACCGTACGGCACCTGTTCATTTTGGAAGGGATGTGACCGCCTGGACTCTCCCCTTCAATTGCCGTTTGCCCAGCAGCCAACAGGGCCTCCTCCTCTCGATCCGTGTAGCGTGTACCGGTAGCCTCCTCCTCCTCTCGTAGGAGTGCTCGAATGGATGGAGGGAGGTTGGAGTCGAGTCCCGCAATACCGGTAGGGTGATCCGCGGCTTCGCAACAGGGGACGGTGGAGGTACTGTTGCACCTAGTACCGGCAGAGCTACCGATAACCGGTTGTCTACCTAGTACCGGTAGCTCCAGTTAAAGAAAGCATCCGAAAACTGAGGGTCTTGAAGTCATTGACACTTCGAGTAGAAGCCACTAATGCTTAATGCTGAATGACGCTTTGGTTACCAGTTGCCAGTTACTCGAGCACAGTAATTTAAATAGTTGACAACCGACAAACAGAGTGTGAAAGCTCTACTCTACCGTAGCTAGCTACCGGTAGCTAGCTAGTAGACCGCTCCATAAGAAAGCTTTCTACGGTGTAAAAAGAAACAGAGAAATTAGAACCTGTGTGAAAGGAGTGTGAACGTGTGAAGAATCTCTACAGTCTACAGAATCGAATCGAATAACCGAATCATGTTGTATATTATGTGGATATCTGGAAGTCTTTTGTATTCGTCTAGGATTCGCTTCCCAATTGGATTTAATTAGCAGAGCCCGTGCCGGTATTGATAGCTCGCTTGATACACTTACTTTAGAAGTCTTGAAACATGCCACTGTGCCAGATGCCGCTTGAAGCGAACCCGACAGGCCCAAAGGCCCAAATAATATTCACCTTTGGAGCAGTACAGTACTAGTACTGGTAAGTTTTTGGCTTCCTTTTGTTGTGCTTCGAGCTGCTTACAGCGCCATTGCGGACTGGGTGATATACCATCAGACGGCTCATCAGACCGAGCAGCAAGTCATTTTAGACTGGAGACTGAGGCTCTCACAAGAAACACTTCAGGTCGCTCCTCCACCTGCAGATCTCCACCCTCGATTTAGTTGTGTCATTCCCACACCTCTGGATACCTCAAGACACCCGTTACCCGACTATTTCCAAGCCCGACCATGCCCAAAGACGCAACCGCACCGATTGTAGAAACCGACACGCAGAACGTATTGATTCCCGGTGTCGACGATGACTCGGTTTTCGCAGCAGACGAAGAGGCAACATTCAACTCGCAGTCCAGCCGAAAGAAGCGTACCACAGTCTATGAGAGCTCTGCTGCTGAAAAATCAAGGATCCGTATGTTCCGCTTCTTTGTTGTTGGCATGTTGCTCATGACCACTGTTGTGACTGTCACTGCCTACTATTTTTTGGATCGAGAGGAGAACAGGAACTTTGAGACAGCGGTAAGGCATCAATGGGCATGAAGGAGTTCTGGAATATTGGGACTGGATGACTTCCTCACACTGCCTGTCTTCTTTGGCTTTGCTTGCTTTACTTTACCTTTAGTACACACAATTTGCTAGGACACTCATTGATTCTGCCTTGGAACAGCAAAAGAGCTTGAGGGATTCCATGGCAACTCTGTCTAATGCAGTTACTGCTCATGCCCAAACAAACAACCTGGAGTGGCCTTATGTGGTTCTGCCCCTCTTTGAGTCATTTGCCATCAATTACTTCAAACATAGTGCTAGTGAATTTGTTGGAATCAATAACGTGGTGATGCACGATGATCGAGATGACTATATCAACTGGACTACTGCCCACTACAAGGACTGGATTGAAGAATCACACATCATTCGATATGGCAACACTGACTTGCTGGACACTGATCCTACACGGTACAACCAGTTCATTAGCAAGAACTCCCCCGATGGGGTAGTCCCTGATGATGTTCGAGAATATTATTCCCCTCGTGTCTCTCAGTCTCCTCCAATGAGGGGCTATGGTCCTACAATGAACCTCAACATTGGCAGCATTGGAACTAATGGCCAAGTCACAGAGGGAGTCATCAAGCTCCAATATGAAACTCTTGTCACACCACTCAAACCCTTCAATGCATTACCTGAAGAGGAGCACCAGAACTTCCACACAGACTCCAACGCTGACAACCCTCACAGTTTCATGTACCATCCAGTCTACAAAAATGTCATGGATCCCAGTAGTGGTGTTGTTGCTACAATTACATCATCCGTTGCATGGGATGCCTCCATGCAGGATTTGTTGCCGGACACTGTGAGAGGGATTCTCTGTGTTGTGGAAAACACATGTGGCCAGGTCTTTACTTATGAGATCAATGGCAAGGATGCCAACTTCCGTGGCAATGCTGATACACACAACCCCAAATATGATCACCTGGACGTTATGGTGGATCTGTCACTTCATTCCCATCCAAATTTCACCACCACCCCAGGTCATTGCCAGTATTCCATGGTATGTATTAAGGTTTGGAACGAGGAAGATCCACTTCGTACTTGCTTACACTGGTTGTCTTTTGTTCCATACTTTTGTTTCTAGCATGTGTACCCAACAGAGACTTTTGAGGATGACTACACCACTGCCATGCCAAGTACCTTTGCAGCTGTAGTTGTGGTGTCGTTCATTACTGTTGCCATGGTGTTCCTGGTCTATGATTGTTTTGTCAAAAGAAGGAACAAGGAATTGGTTAGAACTGCTACCCGAACTGACAAATTGGTATCCTCTCTCTTTCCTGGAGATATCAAATCAAAGCTTCTGGAGCAGCAGGATCGAAAGGGCAGCACTTTCTGGAATACAGGAGGAGAAAGGAACCCCCAGTCAGATATCAATGATCGGTTGGCGCAGGTATACCCTGAAACAACCATCTTTTTTGCTGACCTTGCTGGTATGTTTATTGGCACGACTCCTTTTGCTCCGATTGCTTTTATCCTCTCAATTCTGTCTCCTCCTGGCAGGCTTCACAAAGTGGTCTTCAGCTAGGCCCCCAGCAGAGGTCTTTGAACTTCTGGAGACCTTGTATAAGGCTTTTGATGGAGTGGCAAGAAGGAGAGCAGTTTTCAAGGTAGAAACGGTAAGTGGTTCCCGAGTGCATGTGCTGATGAAAGTTCTGTTTTTGTTTGCTCAGCCATGGTGCTTGCCCTTCTCTTTTCAGATTGGAGATTGCTGTAAGCCTTTGACTTGACCCAGTTGGGAGACATGATGTCTTAGCTCAAAGCTGACCTTTCTCTTGGCTTGGATTTGCTTACTGTCTTTATTGCTTCATGAAGATGTGGCTGCCACAGGAATCCCAGATCCACAACAATATCATGCAAGTATTATGGTACGATTTGCCACAGACTGCATGGCTCAAATGAAGACTTTGACCACTGAATTGGCAGAGTCTCTGGGCCCAGACACGGTGAGTATACTGATTTATGTGTCCTTCAGCGTGATGATTCATCTCCCCTGTCAAATGTTAGCTAAACCTGTGCTTGCGTTCTTCATTCCTTTGGGAAAAAAGACTGCGTTGCAGATGAGAGTTGGCATGCACTCTGGCCCTGGTGAGTCAAGTCCTATGAGTCTATGAGGTTCTAGGGTTAGATTTTTGTCTCACCTTGCCTCCCCCCTTCAATCCATCAGTGACAGGTGGGGTCCTCCGTGGCAGCAAGAGCCGTTTCCAGCTCTTTGGAGATAGTATGAACACTGCTAGGTAAGAGTGCTGGGAACCAAGGATTGTGCTGGGATGCCTCTTCTTGAATGAATCTAAGTGGCCTGTGCTTTCTTGTGGTGTCCTGTTGTGCTTGTGTAGCCGGATGGAAAGTAATGGTGTCCCAGGGCGGATTCATGTTTCGCAATCCACTGCAGATTTGTTGGTGGCACAAGGAAAGAGCGAATGGCTGACCCCAAGAGAAGACAAAATTGTGGCCAAAGGTATGGACGTCAAAATGTTCTGATTTGATTTGGCTTTTCTTTGATGCCATGCTCAAACATCCTTTCTATCTTTTTGTGTTCTTGTACCGTACAAGGCAAGGGAGAGATGCAGACATATTTTGTTGCCATAACAGACAACGCAGCAACAACAGTATCCTCACTTGGAGGATTCTCAAATGAATCATCGGACGACGACACAACCGGTTCCTCGGGAGAAGCCGGCAACCCGCCTCGGAAACCTAGGGTGTCGTTTGAAGAAGGCAAGTAGGCTCTCGTCGAGGAGGAGCGTATCAGACTCGGCTCGTCACAGCAAGTGGCTGCCGGGGGCAAGGATGCATTATCAGTGTGTATAATAACGGAAACAAATCTAAAGCAAGGCTCGCAGTTGATGAGGACAGAGTTTGGCGGCACCCCGCAAGCTGCACACAGGCGCAACCAACAGTGTACCAGGGGCGGCAGGTTAATCTCTGTGTGTGTGCCTCTAGCTATGATCCCATTTGGTTTTGTTTCCAGTTGTCCGCCTACGTAGAAATCAGCTAAGACGCAGCCGCGTTGCTTGCAAGCAATGACTTCAATCCTTTCATCCTCCGTTGCGCCCCCTTCACTACAACAACGTAAACAACTAACTACCTGGTACCTGGTACTGGCCAACGAACGAATGGGTTGCCAAACGACAGGATTGGGCCTGTTCTTGCAGTGAGGTTGTTTTGTGCCGTTGGGGAAACATGAGACCGTGTGCTTTTTGGGCCCTGAACTGCAGTTGTTTTGAGACTCGGCTTGCTGGACCCTTTGAGGGGAACAATAGTTCCACTTTCGAAACAATGGTGTCAACCAGCCAGTGGCCAAGGAAGCAAGTACCATAATATCAGCATTGAACGTCTTCCAACATCAAATGGTCAGGGAAGAAGAAACAAGAAGAGAAGGCAGAATGCATGGTTCGATTCTGAATTCCGAAGTACCGCCGGTACGAGAATGGCACCGCTTCCTGCTTTGGAAAGACCATCAACTCTCGAGATAGGTTCATCACACACAGACCATCCATCCATAGGCCATAGGCGGCACACATTCGGGCCTCAATCACCAGGAACTGTCCTGAAAAGGAAGCATCGCATGGCCGTTGGTTTGGCCATTGCTGGACCATTGGCACCAAGACTGCTTCGTCCCCGTATCGAACGAACTGAGCACCTAACAAGCTATTGCTGTTGCCTCGTATCAAGCTGATCAAGCTGTATCAGCAGTGTTGCAGTGCAGTTCTATTCGTGCTGCATCACCCTTTGGCAACCGATGCTGCCCCTTTGTGCACCCTTTCTAGTACCCCCAGCAACCAGAGCTCCCCCAGCCACATCTGCGAGAGCAAAAAGCGATCGGCGAGAATTGTCTTGGACGCCTTGGATCTTGGATGCTGGTCCTCGTTCGTTGTATTGGACCGCAGCGTGCTTTCTGGGCCCCAAACTGCAGAGATTTTGAGACAACTTGCTTTCACGGCAGGACCATTTGAGGGGAACTGGAAACTTGTCAACCAGCCAGTGGCCAAACAAGTAAGTACCGGCCATTGGACTTCTTCCAACACCAAAATTTGATAGCCAAATTCCAGGGTCCAGGAGGTATGGAAGCCGCAGAAACAAGAGAGAAAGAAGGCATGATTTCATTTCGAAGCACTGCCGATACGACGATGACACCGCTGCCAGCTACTGGGAAGACCAGCTGCTGCTTTCACTCCCATCAATTGAGTCTTCATGCATCGAAACCGAACAATGAACAAACCATCCATAGGCCATAGGTGACACGGAACCATCCATCCATCGGCATACCGGTAGGCGGGAATACTAACTACTCGAGTAGGTGGATATATGGGCGTAGGGGTGGCCATTTATTAGTTTGGCTGCTGGCACAAAGACTGCATCGTCCCCGTATCGCCTTATCGAACTGAACCCCCAATCACAAGCTGTACCACTACCGGTAGCTGGCTGCCTCTCCCTTGATCCCTTGACACTCCTTGAGAGCTTGGAGAGCTCCTCTATTGGCATGGACGAATGACAGTCATAGACAATGGAGAGCCCCTGAAACGCACGCGGTTGTATTATACGTATAACATTTTCACTATGTATTCTACAGATCATACGAATTACACATATAACCTTTTTAATATGTATTAGACAAGTCATACGTACAACA
>CAICTM010001773.1:0-22828 GCA_903772945.1 Seminavis robusta
CCAAGGGCTCCGAGAACTGCGATGGTCTTTGCATTCAGGATCATGATATGGCCTTGAAAATTTAGTTAGTTGTTTACTTGATAGTTTTTGGTTATGGTTTTGTTGTTCGATTTGTGAGCCCTAAGGCAAACCTTCGTTTCTTAGCAACTCCCTCCAAGACGGAGCCCCGGCCGTGTTGCTCGGCACCACGACTCCGTCGGAAAAGTTTGTCGGTGAAGTCATTCTTGCACGCACACCAGTCACAGAAAGAACGAGTTTGCCTCTGATTTGTTTCACGAATTGTTGTGCCTCACGCTCGGCAGCGGCGAAAGGCCAAGGTGCATAGCGTGGGACCAACATCCACTGCGCACTTTCGTCTCTTCATTGCACAAACAAAAGCAAGGTAGATCATGAACAGAAGATGTGTTTCATGATCAAGGTACTAGGCTTTCTCCTGCTACTCTCATTAGTTATTTCCATTGTTGAATTTCAAGGAGGGGTCGAGGGAAACATTGGCGATGGCGTGGTGATCTTGTTCGTTACCTGGAATCGATCGGGCAAGATCTTGACGGAATGGTTCATGATTGGGCCATCCCTCTATTGCCAGATATCCAGGACCGAGTCTTTGAGGAGTGTGGCAGCTGTACCGGTAGCACTGCTATCAGTCCACCCATGACGGGAACGCATGCTTCAAGTGTTACATGTACTAGTTAGATCTTAATGAACCTAGAATATGCACTCTTTATTATCAAAGGCTTCCCTTCACTGTGCAAGTTGACAGGCATGCAGCTCGTCTCTCTCAGTTGCCCGACCTTGGTATGGAGGTTACCAAGTTGAGACCGTTAGCATTGAGTGCCCCAGGAGGAGCACTCCTCGGCATCGGACGCTCCCAGCATCTGGGCGCAAAAAGCTGAGGACTGCGAGGCGCTGGTGGAGATTTCTCTCAGTTGCTCTGGGTTTTGAACTCCCATCATCTTGTGAATCTGCTGGAGAAGTAGGACGCCTCGAACTGTGTTGCCGACCCATTCTTTCCGGACGGATCGAACTTGCGGCGACATGATCGTCTCCAATCCTCGAGGAGTGAAGTCGTTGTTTTCTTGTTCCAGCAATTGGGTCAAAGGAGATGGCGGGACTCCGTTCGCTGCGGAGCGACCGGATTCGAGCAAGATAAACTTTTTTGCTTCCATTTTGATGTCTTGGTAGTCTTCACGAGTATGCCAGGTGCGCTTTCGCACATCCAATGGAATATGGCACACATTGACTTTGTTGAGGTGCGTCGAAAAACGCACCGCTTTCTTGATTCGGTTTGCTTTCTTGATAGGGGCTGCCTTGGACCGACCAAGACAAGGACAGGCGATTGCCTTCGTTCTCGTGCTTAGCGATGGAGCTTGCATGCTTTTACGGTTCATCAAACAGCGGCACATGGTTTGTGGACGGTAAAGGAAAAGGAAGAGGAAAGCTTGGGCTATTTCTACTGCAGTAGGTTTATCTTTTGAGAATTAGTTTCAACTTTTCGGTTTGTGAGAGGTGAAAAACAAGCTGCCCAAGCCAGTGAATTAGCTCCTTTTTTGATTGACACAAAGATTAGTAGTTTTATTTGCTACTGCGCCGAGGCCTTGCTTTTATTAAAAGTACTAGACTAGTAGTACTACGATTGTATGCATAGTACTAGTACAGTAGCTCCTTGTGGGAAGCGAAGGGAAGAACAAGTAATGACTGCTGGAGTTCGGTTGATGAAGTGGTTGCTTATGGGAAGGCATTGTGAAATGCCGTAACCTTTCTATGGGTTCCTTCAGATTTAAAGTCAGCTTTCCTTTCGTTAATCGGAGAAAAATTCAGCTTCTGCCCTGTCGCAGTTGAATCAAGAAACCGATTAGACAGCCAGAGCCCCGAAGAAAGTGAAGCCAGTACCACTTTTCTACCTTTTATTAGTCTAGTACCACGGTATACCGGTACGGTGTCGTCACTCAGCTCATCACAATCAACTACTGTACTGAGTACAGCTCAACCACCGCAGCTACCGGTACCGGTAGCTCATCAACTACTGTACCGCACTACTAACAACTATTTAAAAAAAATAGTACCGTACAACAAGTACATGTACCGGTGCCCAAATGTACTCCGATCTCCGTACGCTTCATGAACTCATAGCTAATTAATTCATCATGTATCTCTCCTGTAAAGTGAAAAGAAACTCCAGTGAATGCCTTTTTAAAAATCCTTCGATTCTCTTGCTGCCTTCAGACTTCAGACTTCTGCGAGGAGCTTGTGAATTGTGAATGCTTGACTGTCTAACGTTGGATTCGATTCGGTTCGATTGTTTCCGCAATTGCACCGCCAGTGGCTGAAACACACGCGCTTCCGGTAGAATGATTCAGCAGATCATTCGATTCCTGTAGTCTACATGTAGACGTCTGTCGCTGCCAGCCACAAATGGCCCAGGCCAGCTTTTTGGCCCAGTTTTGTCCGCTGGATGAAAGCTCCATCCAACAAGCTAACAAAACGCCCCCCCCCCCCGTCCACCTTGTCCAGTACAGTGTCAGTTTGTCCAGGTCCCAGGTCCAGGTCCAGTAGACTTGCTGGGTTGCAACGTCCAGGAGCCCTTTGGCTGGTCAAGTGGCTCCTGTAGTAGACCTGCTGGGCCGGGTTTCAAACTCCAGGTTCGGAGTAAGGGTCAGTTCGTGGTGCAATAGTGCCAGCAGCAACAGCAGACCAGAATCGCTGTTGGGACAAATCATTGGCTCCTGCGATTGCCTGTCGATCTACAGTTTGGCTCCTTGTTGGCTAAAAGGGGTGCGTGCTAGAGCACTTCGCTCCGTCATCTCTCCAAGGGTTCCCCCGCTTGGTTAACGGAGCTACAACGCAAATTCATTGGCATGAAAAGAAGCACATCAGGCAGCTCACAGGTGGATGGAAATGGCAGAATATTAAAAGCTGCATGTCCACCAGGGAGCGATGGATTAGCTTCCCCCGCTTGGCCAGCTTCAGAGCTGTTAAATTCGAGCAAATAGACAGCCAGCCAGCCACCACCGAATTTAGAGACATGGCATTAGCAGCAATTGGCTGTTTCAGTGTCCTCAAGAAGAAGGGGAACTTGTGTAGTAGGGCTTGAAAATATCCAAGAGGATTGAAGCATTCAGCTTCTCCAGCGCAAGCTCTCGTCAGACAGGAATCGAATCGCACTGAGGACATACCAAGCTCCAACAGATGAAATATCAACGATTCTATATTGAATTCTATTCCTTCTTTCGCTCGCCTGTAGACAGTTCACCCCTGTGAACCGGTATCCTGCTGGTGCGACCCCCAAGGACGCCGCAGAAGCCAAAACCTAATAGTTGTTCTCAATCCGGCTGGCTGAGCTATGATTTACTCTATGCGTGGCGATTTGTCATCATTTCATGTAGCTTGCAGCTTGCAAGCTGCATGTGCTATGATACTGGAGTATGCGCACTGTTGGGCTTCGTGTCTGTCTCAGGCAGTTCACATCAAGCGATGTTGATTGTAACACTATCAACTTACATATTATCATCAAACTCATGTATAAACTAAACCCTTGTAAAAGGGAGCTACATGTATGGTAGAATTCCTACCCCACAACTAAACTGGTGCAATCGCAAAAGCCATGCATGCATCCATCAGACGTATTCTTCCAATGACCGCGCATGGGTGTATGCTGCCAGCAGCGTGATTCCGGTGAAGAAGTGCAAAGAAGCAGTAGGAGAGAAGAGTGCAGCCCCAATGGTATGGAATAGAGTTGGTTTGCCGGGAGCCGTAAAGTATTTCATGAAAACGCATCCATCTAGCACCCATCGGTCCCAGAGCCGGTAGATCCAGCCGATGATCAAGCTCCAAAAAGCCCAATTGGCGGCTGACACAGATCCCGTTGATCCTATCAAACATACCTGAATCAAAGTGGGAACGGCGGTGTAGCCCACGGGCATGGCAGCAAAGTAACAAATGGTTGTGACATGGCAATCCAATTGCCCTCCTCCAAAGAAACAACTCTTGCCATGCAGCCGAGAACGGGCAGAGAAAGGACATTGGCTGTGCAGCCATCCCTTTTGAAACAAAGCCCATTGCAACTTGCCCAGAGCAAACACAACAGCGGCAAAAATCACATAGTTAGCCATACCAGCCACCTGCTGGGCCAGGGCTCTGTTGGTTGTCACAGACTTGAGCATGAAGGACAACGCTCCAAAGCAAACGTGGCGGATGATGAGATAGAGGATGCAGCTATCCATGGACCATAAGTCGGCATATTGAGTCCAGGGAGCATTGCTGGCATGCCACAGGTTGGAGAAGATGCCCAACAGAAAGAGCATTGCTCCAAAAAGAGCATCACCCATCCAGAAAACGTTCTCATTGCCCGAGAATGTGGAGAATGAGACGCAAGCGGCTGACAGCATGTAATTCACGTTGGAAAGAGTATTGCCAGGTCGTCTCAGGAGTCGACCAAAGCGCGTAGGTTCGCAGAACATATCGTGATAACACAATGTGTTGTCGGTCTTCCAAGACTTTGGCCATGGATGGGTGCGATTGTCATTGGGGCTGCTTGCGGAACCAAGCACCAAATCCGCCGCTAAAAGCAGGAAGTAGGCTCCATATGTCAAGAAGAGGAGGTTGTATAACCTCTCACTTGGCAGCCCCAAGGCAACAGCCATCAATTGTGGAAAAGCCCAAAAGGAATACCTTTCGAATCCGTGACTTTCGTCCCAACTTCCATCCACTCCGACAATGTCAGTCCATAGGAAAACCGAGAAAACCATGTACACCAAACCAGCCACAGTCAAGCCAGTCAACAGTGTCTTGAGGGTATCGGGTGTAGGATCAAATTCCCAAATCTTCGAGAAGACTCCTTCTCCGACCGGCAAGTCTTCCAGGGAAAGGTACGTGGAGGGAGCTGGCTTTCCGTTGCCAGCAAACGATGAATCCGTCGACACGGTGCTGCTCTGCTCTCCTCCCTCCTCCAAAAGAGGTGCCGGCTTGTTGGGGCGACGAATAATACTCATCTTGAATGCTCTAGGACGATGACAACGAGGTTTCGACAACACTTTCGTGCTATTGCTTGTGGTCGTTCTCAGAAAATTCCGAGAAGATTCAGTGACGACGAAAAATCCCCACTGCAACGGCTACGCGAAAGAAACCCAGCAAACGTGCTTGTTAGGTAACCCACGAGAAAAAGGGCTCTAGTTTTGCCAGCGCAGACCTCGATCCGTACCGGTACCAGTACGCAAGTCTCAACGCGATGTGTCCTGGCTGGCTACCGGCAGAGCTTGCATTCTCCAGCCCCCGTCTTGGCATTCAGAGGAACAGTTACTATGTTCACTAACCAGCTAGCTACCGACAGCTATGCATAGTTGCAACGAGAACGAGGCCCAAAGATACTATTCCTCCTAAGAACTGGAATCTATGGAAACGCTAAGCTTGGAAAATAATAAGATTTGTGCTTCATGAATCCATACTGGCTGTTAGTAGCAGTTTTAAGTTCTCCCTGATTGGGTTTCTCTCTACTTTGTGCTTAGCTGTTTGTATGCATGCCCCCACCCAGTTGATTTTGTGTCATCCCTTTTACGTTTTGTTCGTCCCTAATATTTGCGTTCATCGAGGGATATGTGCTGGAAGCTGTTGTGTAAGACAGACGAATAAAAGGCGGCAGAATGTCGCCGCTGTGTCGATTTGGAGTTTGAGGACGACTGTCGCTGTTGTGGCGATTTGGCACTCGATTCTCGTTGCCTACGTGGCGATTTGGAATGAGAGGAAGAATGTCGCTGTGGCGATTTAGAAACCGATTCTCGTGGCCTTCGTGGCGATTTAGAAACCGATTCTCGTTGTCTTCGTGGCGATTTGGTATGAGTGGACGAGGGTCGACTCTTTTTGGTGGGTGTAACATCCCTGGGCTTTCGTTCAGGAACCACATCCCTGGGCTTTCTCTCTGGCGGGGCGTCCTTTGGCCTCTTATCAGGAGCCAAATCCTTTGGCTTTCTCTCCGGTTGAAAATCCTTCGGCTTTCTCTCGGGTTGAACATCCCTTTGCTTTCGTTCGGGGGTACCATCCCTGGACTTTCTAGTTGGGGTGACGTCCCGTGGCTTTCTGGTAGGAGTGATATCCCTTGGCTTCTTTTCCCCATGCGCAACCGACAATTGTTGTCTCCTGGTCTCTACAATTTCTTTGGCTTTCCCATAAGCCGCCCAGTCAAAGGCTGGCTTTTCATTCATGCAAGTGCTCCTGGCCAAGGGATTTTGGCTCCTCCTGGACCTTCCCGATCTAGAAGGGGAGGATCCCTTATTACCCGAGGATCCGGTTGTTTTGGTTCTTCGGAGCAACGACTTTTTCTTGTCCTTATGGGGAGAGTGGCTATGAGAGCGGTGACTGTGGGAACGATGCACTCTGGACTTTCTTTTGGACTTCCCATCGTCGTCCTTGTTGGAGTGGGATGAGATGTCTAGAATGGACGTCTTGGAAGCCACCTCTGTTGTAGCTTTCAACTTGTCCACCAATGGACGTGAGGGTGCTGGGACTACGACTGCTGAGCGTGAAGTTACTGGGACTGATACCGGGGCAACATTGGGTGCTTCCTCTGTTTTTTGGTCTGTCACAGGTGTAGCGCTTGTTTCCTGCGGTGTTGTGGATTCTTCCTTCGTTTCGGAGGCAACCTCTGTGGCAGCCGCCTTGGCAGTGTTCGCTTCCACCAAGCTCGGTCTGCTGTTGTACTTGGAGGACAAATACGAACAGACGCTGTCTTCGTCGTCCGAGTCGGAAAGCTCTTCGTCGTCCGGGGTGTGGGCATACTCTGCCCTGAGTGTCTCGGCCCAGATATCCCTGTCCCCTCCAAGAAAGCTTTCCCTTAGGCTGTGCCTAATCCCCGAAAATACGGATCCTATCACCGACATGGTTGTTGCTGTGTTGTCCTGTTTCTATTGTTGGTTGTTGAGTTTTATGAGAAGACAATATGTCACCAAATGGGAAACCACGATTGTCGCAGCATGCGTGTAATTTTTTGGCAGCACGTTCTTGTCTCTTGGTGAGGCTCGAGGCTGCTGAGCTGACTGAGTGCATTTATTTGGCATTGGCTCCAGAGTAACTGGCTAGCTGGGACTCCTCTAAGGTACAGTAATGGAGTACCGTACTATTAATACCTTTCGCCGTTGCTTCGTCCGATTACGGTACCGTACCGGTACGGTACGGGTGATACAAACCTTCTACTGAGTAAAAAAGTGTACTGTACACTCTACACAATACACAAAGGGAAATCCACGGAGGCTTCTAGACATCTATCTAATCATCTAATCTCCTTTTTAAAATCCACAAAGTACTTTGATCTATCTACAGTACATATGTTTTATAGTGGTGCAAAATTTGGGGAATTTTGCAAAGAAGGTGTCTGTCTTATGTCAGACCAGGGTATTCCGGAGTGCTTGTATGATATGTGGTATCTGGTATCTGGGTTGTTTGTTGTCTGTGCAGCCTGTAGTAGTCTACACGTACTCGTAGCTCGTACATGTACAACGTACAGTACGGTAGCTACCCAGCAGTGCTCCAAAGAGACCAAACCGGTATCTTCAATAATTCATGAACACTTGAAGAAAGCTGAGGTAGATGTGGTAAAAGCAATTATTGAGTCAAATATTCAAAGTACAATAATATGTAACTTTAATCCTATTTTTAACTCAACTACCCATCTAAGTTTGACTTCCTTCAGACGTCCCTTTATTCACTTCCTGGATTCCTGCCGGCTAGACAGCTGGTAGGATCGGTGTGCTTGGTCAACCCTTGTACACGTAATAAGGGACAAGAGTGGATACAAGATGCAAGCCCACCGTACAGCTGGCAATCTTCGATTGAGTTTGCAGCTTTACAGCAGTTGTATCATCTGTTGGGCACATGGCATGACATCTTTCATATCGAGCTAGAGATGGGGATGGGCAGGTCATTCTGAGAAGAAGAGCAGCTGAACAGAGTTTGCTAGGAATTGCTTTGGAGTTGAAATCAGGATTAGTCAATCATCTTGTCAGTTTGAAGGTGGGGGGTGTTTTGGAGTTGGAGATGTTGGTGTCTCCATCCTGGCATTTGAGGACTGGATAGATGTCATGGATAGAACTTGTAGAGCAATTGTGGTCTAAAGATGCAATCCAATAATCGCTGCCAGACCAACCGGTACCAATTCATCAAGGTTACATGTCTTCTTGAAACCGGAAACTGTGGTTCTGGCTCCTGATTTACTGGGCACTTTTTAAGATTTGAGTGGATGGTACGTTGACACACGGCCGCCTGCTTAGACTAAGCAAATTGTGGGGATCTATCACATTGCTGTAGTAACGACTACAGGGCTGGTCACCTTTCATGTCTGACACATTAATTTGCGCCAACCTTCAGCTTTGAGCGTTTGGCAAGGGAAAATCAATGGACTAGCTAGTTTGGCGTCAGACCACTACTATAGCCTATAGAGATACCAGTACTGTACCGGTAGCGGACAGCACAACTACTAGTACATATATATTATTATCTCCGAGGAGCTCTCCGAGACCACCAGTAGCGAGCCAGCAAACTCGTTCTGCCATTGCTCGGTACGGTGCAGCAGTACTACTGGTAGTAGACTATCCAGGGCAAAAAACAACCAAATCCCAGAAGTTCCCAGGCCACCCTCCGACTTCACAAAAAAAATTTTCTTGGTTTCGGGGTAGGTTAAATCCCAAATCCCACAACCTAGTGTTCTTTCATTTCTGAATTTTAAAATGCTTTTGAATTCTTTTATGGTAAAGCTTTGAATAAACCAATTGATAAGTATCTGTGACTCACACTGACGGTTATGTCTTTAGATGAAGTACTAAAGCAGCAAGACTCGATGGTGGAATCATGCAGATAACAGATACAGTAGCGGAACATCGTTGAAAGCGGTATTCGATTTGGACAGTGAAACCTGTTTGTGTGCCACCCGGGTCCTGTTCCGAGTACGCTCTGAACTCTGGCTAGCTAGCGTAGTAGTGGAGCTCTCTACTAATAGTGGCTGGCTAGCTAGCAAGCCACGATCCCGTACCAGTATGCCTGTACCGTTATATGCAATGGGACGAGGCAAACCATACGGTACTCAGCACACACAGCAGTAGAAAACACACAGAATAACGGAACGATCAATCCAATCGCAGCCCAGCAGCAAAGCCTTCCCTTCTCCATTCCACTGGTTCAGGAAGGTTTCAATACTGCATGCAGGGAATACCGGTATAATGCACGCACACTGCTGATGGACCAAGCTCACGTTGCCTTGCTTCGCAGTTCGCTTGAGTTTGCTCTCGAATCTCCAATAAACAATAACTTGCCCTACTTGCTAGCGACTATTGCATCCTCATACCGTACTCGAGGAGCAAAAAGAACAGCAACTCCAGCCCAAGGCTTAAGATTCATAGTAAGAAATTACAAGCTACGTTTGGTCTAATCCTTCTCTCTCAAGTGCTTAACAAGTCGATGTGGGAGCTGATGTGGGTTGCTTTCTGGTGCAAGCTTCGGTTGTCTTTGCGGAGTCGAGCCAATAAAACCCCACTACACCAATAGACTATTAATACACACACTGTAAAAGCAACATGGAAACCGGACATCTGGCATACAGTTAAGACGGCCCATATTCTCCTTCCACGAGAGTCATAACTCGAGGTCAGTAGTACATGTATGTACACAATGTCATTCTTTTTTGTCCTGTTTGATGTTAAATCCGCAGTCATGTTGTCAAGACTTCAGGTTCGTTGTGACTGCTCTGCTTTCGACTTAACATACTCCTTTCAGTTCTATGTTGTTCTTGGTTCAAATGGCCAAGGACACACTTCGTACCTGATATTAAGAATACGGTCGTACTGAAAAGAGAGGCAGCCAGCGATAAAGGAATGAAATTTCTTCTGAGAAGTAGCTACTACTAGCTAGCCAATGAGCTAGTAGCCAGCTACGAAACTAGCTGGCTCTATGGTACTGTAGTTAGTCTTTCACAAAAACTGCTAGATCAACACAAAATAGACTAAGAAATCCCAGTACAACTTGTCATCAGATCCATGTAAAGAAATTCTTCAAAACACTGCGCAGTCACATAATTTTCCTTTGAACAGTTCATCACTTCTGCTCCTACAAGCATTGAGTGAGGGGATGAAATTGATCCACAGCTCCAACAAATCTTGAGAGGGTGGCCTTCCTTTCAGTGATCAGCAACTATGAGATACCGGTATGCCATACTAGCTAGCAATGCACTACAGTCTACTCCTGGAGTTTCGCCCTCTACCTCCTCTCTGCTTAGGTCCGACGGCTCATCAGAACTAGTCTAGCCTGTCTAGTCTTTTTAGTTACATGTTGTAAGATCCAAAACCAGGTTCGGTGCGCTGAAAAGAATCATGACAATCTTATGAACAAGGCCAGAATGTGTTGCCGTAAAGCTGAAAAGAATGTTTCACCGAAAGCTGGTGGCAAACGGATGATTCAAGCAGTATCGGGGGGCCTTTTTGCCTTTATCGCGTCAATTGCAAAAACTCCGCGAAGCATGGTGGCGCTTCGAGCTTGCGGAGGTTGCACGGTTGCACTGTTCCAGGTGCACATCCTTTTACTAAAGAATACTGAGCAGTTTCCCATGCTTTCGCTTGACCCTTGGAACCAACCCACCTCTGGGAAAGCAGTATTAATAAGAAATGAAGGAAAACAAGATGTTTTGACCAAAATATTTGATAGAAAAGGAGGTATCAATTAAGGCAAGTCAGAAAGTCTCTTCGAAAATACCCACTGACGCTTCGCAATCACGCAATCTCAGCAGGTTCCTCAATTTCATGTTATATTGAGGGGGATGAGGTAATCTAAAACATCACAATGGTAGCATATTAGGAAGTATACCTCATCCCCTTAACAATGTCCTTGATAGACTGCTGAAAGAGAAGAAGCCTTCTGATTGCTGAACTTAGAATCCCTTCAGCACCCTAAATAAGGAACCAAAAGTCGGTCATGGCTGGCAAAGGCAAAGTCATTTTCTTTTTTCAGAAATATTTTGGGCTAAACCAACAAACCAACAGATTTTTCCTGGAGCTGTGTGGAGGGTACATGCACTCCAGTAGATAACTTGTGTGAGGCATAATGGGTTTTAAAATAGCAAGGGCAATTGAGCGTAGTGCCTCCTTGTAGAACATCATACTCAGTGCTCGTGGAGTTTCCTTTCGGCCGGCTTTAGCGTCTCTCAGCTGGTCTGTTCTATTACAGGTATTTCAATCTCTCATAAAGCGTCCAGCAAAGTAAAACTGCCTTAGGACGCTGATACCGGATTCAATAATATCTATCTATTGCCGTTTCCGCCACATAGCCACTTTACGTTTGCACCACCAGCTCCTGAGGTCCTGTAATTGCTGTTTCTTCCTTCCTTTGGTGTCCCGTCTAAAGGCTAGCTCCATAAATTCAAGTCAAGCCAAGTCAAGATCGCACCGAACCTGTAAGCAACAGCTCCCGTTGAGCCCTTGATAAAAGTCCAGCCTGCTGAAACCGACAGCCACCACCGCGAAGATGATGAATGGCGAGGGCTCGATTCGTGCCGATGAGTTTTTGGATCGCTATAGCGGTGCATTCTCAAACGAAGATGCCGATGACGATAACAATGATGATCATGAAAGCACGAGAAGCGCCACCAACACCAACTCCGAAGGCCGCTCGGATGAGCGAGAGTTTACGGATGAACTTTTGAAGCGAGAGAAGCAAGCCGTCCAGTGCGCTCGCAGGGCTGTGATTGGTGCCATTGTCGTGGCTGCCATTGCCGTTTCTGCCGCGGTCTACGTGTTTGCCGACCGAGGTGACAAGAGGACCTTTGAAATCGAGTATGATCGAGTCACTCGTACTTTGGTCGACCAGGTTCAGTGGCAAGTCCAGTACAACTTCGCCCTCATGCAAATGTAAGTGACTTTCTTTCATCCAGTCATGTATGTTCCCAACAAACACCTCTCCTTACTCACCCCACTTGCTTGCTTGCTGTGCTTGTACATGCAGGTTGAGCGCCGAAATGACCACCGCTTCCATGCTCGTCGATGCACAGTTCCCCAACTTTACCCATCCGCACTTTGAAGTCCACGGCGGCTATACGGATGGGATGGGTGGTATCATGATGTCCGCCTTTGTCCCGCTCGTAGATGGCTCCAAGCAGTCAGAGTGGGAAGCCTATGCTCAAGGACATCAGGGATGGCTCAATGAGAGTGCCCGTCTGAGGGAAGTCCATCCCATCCACCGTGATCCACTCCACGGGACATTTCAGTCATATGAGGGAGATCGTCGTCGTCGCCTCCTCCAACCTCCTCCACAACCACGTCAACTTCAGTCTTCCCACAACAACGATCTCATCCTCATTCCCAATGTCACACAAAACCGCATCTCGGAATCCATCTTTTGGCTCGAACAAGACGGTACCAAAACACCTCTCCAAGGCAAACCGGGGGATATCTTTGGTCCTCTCTGGCAGTCTTCTCCTCGCAATGCCGACGTGGTCAATGTCGATCTGCTCTCCGATCCACGCCTCAAGCAATTGCACAAAATCAATCTCGCGGTCAAACACACAGTCATGAGTGCTGCCACCGAAATTGGGCTACTCTTTGATTGGATGTTTGATGATCACGAAAAGGAACGCAAGCTCGAGCCACATGCCTTTCTCATGGACCTGGTCTACCCGAGGTATGATACCACAGAGACCGTCGTGGAGGGTCATGTGGTACGGGAAATGGACCCCATTGGATTCGTCTTGGGCTTGACGTCGTACCGAAACTTTTTCGACAAGAGTTTGCCCGACGGAACCAATGGCATCATTTGTGTCGTCGATGAAACCTGTGCACAGCCGTTCACGTATGAAGTCTATGGAAAGAAGGGTGACTTTATTGGATACGGCGACAGGCATGACCCCAAGTATGATCATTACCGAGTTACGGTGCCTTTGGAGTTGTACGATGATGTCCACGAAAACGAGGGTCTTTGCCCTCATACTCTCAACATCTACCCCAGTGTTGTCTTTGAGGAAGAATACAAAACCAATCACGCAATGATTTTCACAACCCTGGTTCTGGCCGCATTCGGCGTCACGGCCGTGATCCTCTTTGTCTATGATGTGAGTACATACATACATGTTTGCAGCCACTAGTACGGCTGCTTGCCCGACTGCCTTGTGTCGACTAACTCGCTACTTGTTCTTCCGACTTGCGCGCGTAGTTGTTGGTGACACGCCGTCAAAACAGAACAATGGAAGCCGCCATCAAGAGTAACTCGATTGTTTCCGGGCTGTTTCCAAAGGCCGTTCGCGATCGATTGATGGCCGAGGACAGCAGCAAAGCCAAAAAAAGCACCAAAGATTCGAGCTTCTTGCACAGTGAAGTGACCAAGCATGGGCAGTTCAAGACGGCCCCAATCGCCGATTACTTTGCCGAAACAACCGTGATTTTTGCCGACTTGGTTGGATTCACAGCGTAAGTTTGTCTTTTTGGTGTTTCTCTGGTCGTGTTAGCTGGAAAGTTCACCCACAGCCGTACTTACACATGCTGCTTTCGCAGTTGGAGCTCTGCACGTGGGCCGGAACAGGTGTTCACCCTACTTGAGACTATCTACCATGCTTTTGATGTACGTAGCATCCCACGTCTGGGTCTTTGCTACCCTCGATATTCTTCTCTAACTTGACAGTCGCCGTGTTATTACAGGAAATTGCCTCGCAGAGAAAAGTATTCAAGGTCGAGACGGGTACGTTCCAGGAGTATATGCTACAGTTCAAAGTGGTCCCATCATCTCACTGAAGGTTTGAATTTGATTTCGGCCATTATACTTTTAGTGGGAGACTGGTATGTTGCCGCTGAAGTGGCCCATGAAGGGGGAAAATGAGACGCCATCAATTGCTCATCTGTTGTTTCTCTTCCCTAATGCACCAAAGTTATGTTGCGGTAACAGGGTTGCCAAATCCGAGAAAGGATCACGGTGAGCATACTTCGAATGGAATGGAATCGACATGGGGCTTTGATGTTCTCAGAAGTACCTAATCACGGTTTGTTCTTTTGTCCTTTCCATTGCAGCCCTTTTGATGTGCAGGTTTGCCAGGGAGTGCATGCAGAAGATGTGGTCGGTTGTGAAAAAGCTGGAGACGTCTCTGGGACCTGACACGGCAGATCTGACTTGCCGAATGGGGATTCACTCGTATGTAGCACGGGTCCTTACGTGCCCTGGCTTGCTGTCTCTTCTGGAAATCTCACCTTTCCTTCTTGTGTTTCATTCTGTTAGTGGCCCCGTCACCGCTGGAGTGCTTCGAGGAGAGCGGTCTCGTTTCCAGGCAAGTATAAGACATGCGGTGTTTTGCCCCGTTTGAGCGAAGCTGTGTTCTCACGCTGCTTCTTGTTCATGTGACTCTCGCAGCTCTTTGGCGACACGATGAATACCTGCGCAAGAGTCGAAACTCTGGGAGAAAAGAACAAGATTCACATCTCTCAAGAAACTGCTGATCTGTTGATTGCTGCGGGCAAAAACGGATGGATCAGCCCGCGAGAAGACAAGATTGATGCGAAGGGAAAGGTTAGTTTCTACTAGTGCTGTGGTGCGGACTGTTGGGACACACTGATCTTACACTCCGATCTTCATTGATAGGGCTTGCTGCAAACTTACTGGCTGGAGCTGGACGATCGATCGGAAACAGCGTCAAGTTCCAATGACGGCGGCTCAGTGGCAAGCTTTGTAGACGAAGCGCAAGACGATGAAGCCCAGAATACCAACTTGGAGCCTGCCATCAAAGTCACAGGCAAGATGGCTCGACTTGTTGACTGGAACGTGGATGTGCTTTGTCGGTTGCTCAAGCAGATTGCAGCTCGTAGAAAGGCAGCAGAACTCAGCAAGTCGGCACTCAAGAACAGCGTGAGGGATCAGGAGGCACATACAGGAAAAGACGGCGGAGTCATTGAGGAAGTGGCTGAGGTCATTGAACTCCCCTTGTTCGATGCAAAAGCAGCTGCACGACAGCCAGGCATTGAAACCATTGAACTTCCGTCTGAAGTGCAGAGGCAGGTGAAGCAGTTCGTCACCAAGATATGCTCCTGCTATCGACCCAACCCCTTCCATAATTGTAGGTCCACGATCGTTTCCTGGTTCCGCCTGGTAAGACCTTTCTCACACCCATCTCTGTTGTCCCCCAGTCGAACATGCAAGCCATGTTGCGATGAGTGCCGTGAAACTGCTCTCTAGAATTCAGAGATGTGACGTGGATATCTTCGAGCAGGAAGGAGAGGGAACTGTTGATTCCATGAAAAGGGCATCCATGCATGAGTATGTCGTCTGCTACTTCTTGGCCTGTTCACGCAAGACTTTACTGTCCACTCACAACCTGATCCATTTCCTCTCGTGCCCTCGTCTTTCGTGTACCCTCCTTCTTGTTGCAGCCACACATACGGGTAAGTACAGATTCGTGGGTTGCAATGCTCACGTGCCACTCTGTTGAACGGAAGTCTAACCTTGTGCATCAATTATTTTATTTAGCATCACCTCGGATCCGCTTACTCAGTTTGCTTGTGTGCTTTCTGCCCTCATCCACGATGTTGTGAGTGTTGCCATGCACGCGGGGCACGTGATGTTTCTTGAGTCCTGGTTTTCCTGACAGTGAGCGCCTCTTTGTGTTTCTGGTTTGTGCCTCTGAATAGGATCACCCTGGAGTGCCCAACTCACAGCTTGTGAAAGAGGGCTCACCGATGTCGGAGAAGTACAATGGGACGAGTGTTGCTGAACAGGTACGAAAGCAACGCTGTGATTGTCTCAAAATAATTGGCCAACAAGATGCTAACTATATGTGCTCCTTTGTCTTGATACGAATCTTTTCTGTGTAGAACTCTGTTGACCTCAGTTGGGAGCTTCTGATGAGTTCACAATACAAAGAGCTTCGTTCCGCAATTTACGGCAACAAGCAAGAGTTGTCAAGGTTTCGTCAGCTCCTTGTGAACGCCGTGATGGCAACCGATATCGTCGATAAGAATCTTAAACGCATGAGAGACGCACGCTGGGAAAAGGCATTCTCGGGAGAGCATATTGATTTTGACGGGCAGGAAGGAGTGAACCGCAAGGCCACCATTGTCGTAAGTTCCTAATACAAACGAGTTGTATGAGTTGGATCAGCACCTTCCGTGCCTCACCCGAGCTTCCTTTTCCTTGCAGATTGAGCATCTACTTCAAGCAAGTGACGTGGCGCACACAATGCAGCATTGGCACATCTACAGGTGAGGACTGGTTTGAAAGAAAGAGGAGGAACGAGAGCTTTGTTCGAGGTCTTGAACCACTTGCTTCTGACATCTACTGCCTCTACTTTCTCTGTCTAGAAAATGGAATGAGCGATTCTTCCAAGAATGCTACAAGGCTTACTTGGATGGCAGAGCTGGGGACAAAGACCCCTCTGAATGCTGGTACAGGGGCGAACTGGGTTTCTTCGACTACTATATCATCCCACTTGCCAAGAAATTGAAGGATTGTGGTGTCTTCGGTGTCAGCAGTGACGAGGTGAGCCGAGTCCCGCAGTTCCATCTAGCTAGTGAAGTGCAGCCACAGTCTCACACCAACCTTTTTGTCTCGTGTCTTTTTCCTCATCAGTATCTTAACTACGCGGTCCGGAACCGACAAGAATGGGAGCAGAAGGGAAGACAAGTTGTCGAAGAGATGGTCGGCAACGCAAAAGAACTGTTCAATTAAGACACTTCGCGGTCGGTACCTTGTTTTTGACTTGGGGTCAGTATTCTTTAGAAACATATACATGTATGTCAATGTATTTTACGATTGTAGCTGAACAGAAACGTCTTTTCGGAATTGCTGTGATAGTTTTCTCGTTGTGAGCTACGTCAACCGTGGTGAACTTGCCGTCGACGACGACATAATCGTCGCGATGGCTTTTGTCCCACATGGACTCAACGGATTGGCTGGTGGATGTAGCAGCAATCAATCGTCCTGTGGAGGCAATATTCACCCAGGATGTCTGCATATCTCCCTTGCCTTTGGCTGTAACCAGTTCATCGCGTTTGGTCAACCACGATCCCTTTCCAGCTGCCGCAATCAAATCTGCCGTGACCTGAGACACTTGGATCTTATCACGCAGTCCATTGCTCTCCATGCAAGCAGCAACATTGACTGTATCCCCAAAGATTTGGAAAACGGGCCTTTAAGTAAAGACAGGAAACAGCGTGAGCCGCTGATCGTCATGGTGTTTAGAAAGAGCAGCCAACGAAACAAACCGCAATGTAACCGCATACCTTTTCTCCTCGAAGTACCCCCCCGTGACGGGACCAGAGTCTGTTTGAGGAAGGAACATGTCATGGTTAGCAATGAGAGGGAGGGGATGGTGCACACCAACGAACAAGAAACGTACGGAGCCCAAACCGCTTGGTCAAGTCGCCCGTGTCTTTGCCGAGCCGGTCTATCAAAACTTCGTGGATCAGTGAGTGCAGCTTCTTCAAGCAATCCGTACAGAACTTTGCCATGATGATGGCATGGCCGGGCTGGGCCAAAGGCAGTCCGGTACAAGCAACATAACAACCACCTATATTTCAGGAGAAACTGTTGTGAGACGTGACAAAGCAAGCGAGCATACATGAATAGTCACAAGACGTTATGCAGCCCCTTGCTTGTAGTGCCAGCTTCCGTATCTGCTCGTGCTTGCCAATCTGTGCCCAGAGGGAAAAGATAAAGCGAGACAAGTGCGAAGAACAGGGCAGATACTAGATTCCACAACGAGGAAACCTCAAAGTTCAAATCTTGAAAGACACCTCGCTTCTTTGCAAGCCGATCAAACTCTCCATAGATTGTCTCTAAAAGCTCGAACACTTCAGTGGGGGTCCTGGAAGAGGCCCATTTGGTAAAGCCAGCAATATCGGCAAATATCTGTTTGTACAAGAAGGGTACCGGTAAGCAAGAATCATGTTGTGAGTTCCAACAGCGAACCAGAATGTCTCCAGAGGGTACCAGAGAGCCAGCTAGCTAGCTCCAGGCAATTCACTTACCACGGTGCATTCACATATTCACAATAGCGCTGGGTTTCGTATCTCCAAAGCTTCCATCGTTTTCGGTTTGATTATGTTTGTCCAACCACGCATTGGCAGAACCTTTCTTTTCTTTTCTTTGGCCTCTTGCTCTTCATAGAGTCTATCACGAACTTGTTCTGGAAATAGGGACTGGACGAGTTTGCCCGACTGATTCGCCGATTGGTAGACAATCGATAGTCATAGAGTAGGAAGGTAGCACAGGTCAAGACGAACACAGCTGCCAAGGTCAAGGCAAAGATGAGAGGCTTGTTGGTCATGTATGCGTCTTCCAGTTCTTGAGAGGGGTACACACGGAGACCATAATGGTGTTGGCCCTTGGTGGACTCTTCTTGGTCGGAGGAGTCCATGTCCAGCAGAGATTCAACCGTGACAGCTGCTTTCAAGTAGTCATATTTCACATCGTGCAGGTCTCCTCGACCAAGACATTGTGCATCGGAACCATCAATTTTGTAAGTGTATAGATTGCCACAGTCATTGTCCAAGACCACCACAACACCCTTGGAGCTAGCCAGCAGAATGTTAAGCAAGTAAGTTCTCCAGTAGATCCCAGCATGCAAAAGTGCCTCGACGGATTGATTTCCATGGTCCCGCGGTAAGCTGTCAAAGATGGGGTAGAAGGTGGGCGCCAGGGCGCCGTATTGATACAGCCGACTGCTTCAACCATTTTGGCAATACCTTCTTGGCGAAGCCCCTCTACATCAAAGGTGTCAACGGATGCTGTAAACACAGGTTCTCCACTCTCAATGAGAGCAAGGATGGGGTCAACAAAAACGCCGGTGTTCAGGTTGGAGTTGTAGATTGGCAGGTTATGGGCGGGGAACGTCTGCCACAATGGTGTGTAAGGGCCGGGCATGTCGGGTGTCGTCGGGACATAGCCTCCTTCTGTCAACAACTGGACTGGTCCAATGGGAACAGCATCCACTTCTTCCACTGGAAGTCCTTGCTGAAGGGCCAGTGACTCGACAAGCCATCCCACATTGGCCATGGAGTAGTTGTTGTATTGCTCAAGTAAGTTGCTCTGGCTGGACAATGGGGACCACAGTGATGTCCAGAATGGTCCCAATTTGAGCAGTCTTGCCAGCCCGAATCCCAAAGTCCAGAAACGTGACCAATGGCCACTCAAGGTCTGGTTCATTGGCAACCCAAAACTGAAAGGGCATTTCCCTATCAGTCCTCCATTTCTTGCCCCCGATCCCCGGAACCTATCCTGAATTTCGCTCTTCTTGCCTGAATTTCGCCTCTTCTTGGCTTAAGCCTGCCCTGGCTGGCTTCCTAGATAATCCACCTACTCTAGCCCAGCCCCCCCCCCCCGAGTCTGAACCACACCACAAACAATCCGACCCAAACATCCAAGCTTTCAAGGCTTGGAACAACTAGTACCAGTACTACCACTACGAGACCGGTACCGCACCGATGGCTTGCTGATGCTTGATAGGGTTAATGTTGAAGCTTACCTCAGTCACAGGTTTATGCACGAATGAATGCTCTGTCGAAGAATTCTGGAACCTGCATCAACAGATCGCATGATCACATCGTTTGTTGTGTTGTTCACATCGATAAGAATCAAACCACTGCTTGGCCTTTCGAGAGTGAATATTGGTGCCATGTTGACAGCCATAGATTGCAACATCGCCTCCCGGAAACCACACTAGCTAGAAGCTCTGTCCTTCGGAAACTCTCACGAAATAGTTTGTCTCCAAGTTGTGATCGCCGATACCCCGTCGACGTGACACGCGACACGCACTTATACCAAAGAACACCTGCAGGCAAGGGCGAGAATTCTGTTTGGATTTCACTCTATCGTCTCATCCATCATAGTCAAAGAGAGGGCACTTCCCAGTACGAATCCCAATCCATCCAGAACCATGAGCGATCTGGCACCCTTTGTCGCCGCAGCACTCAAAGACAAGGTTGTCGCAGAGCTGTTAGAAGAAAATCGACGCCTCAAACGTCAAGTGGACAGCTTTCAACGAGTCCGGATTACGGGCAAGAATGGATTCCCCGTCTATGCCGAACACGACTTTGCCTTGGGCAAACCCACGGATCACGGTTGGTGGGTGGTTCGGTTGCCCACAGCTGCCACTACCGTGTCTCCTCTCGTGGAGCCCATTCCCTGTCCCATGTCGCAGCTGGCCGACTGTGAGGTCCACGTGGGCAACTTTCGAAACATGACCTGCCGAGATTTCCAAGACTGTTTCTTCGATGGCAACCCTAAGGGATATTTCAGTCTCTTTGCCACCAAGGGTCTCTGGTTGTGTTGCTATTTGGATGGCGTCTCGGACCCTCATTATCGCGCCCTGTGTCGTGCGGCGGCTACCCAAGAAACTGTCCATGAAATTCTGCGGACTCATTTTGATGATCCCATGGAGGATTTGAACGTATATTTCACACACCTGACATTTTGCGGAGGATCCGCGTCCGAAGCTATTCGACATTTGGAATTGCTTCCGGAACAACCACATGCACATGCACAAGAAGATGCATCTCTATGATTTTGATTCGATTCATTCTTTTTCGTGTTGTTTTGGTTGTGGCTATGTAAAGATTGGAACTCGCGTACACGATTGTACTGTATATTTATTGCAAGTGGCTGCATGATTTTGTTTGTTTCTGGAAAGGAGAGATTGTTTGTATTTTGATTTCGTGGTGCTTGGATAGGGTGAAGTATAAGAATAGATAAATGTACATGTTTTTATGGCGACCTCATGGTCCTGATGCGCCTCAGAAAATATATTTGCAAGAGTGAACTGAGAGGGTGCTAGCTAGCTGAGGGTCGCAGCCAGAGGGCCACCAATGAAGGGCCGGGATAGGCTGGGCCGAGTTTTAATGTGGTCAATTGCGAGTTACAGGCGAGTGCAAGGCGGAGTGATCTGTGTACCGTACCGGTATGGGACAGGAGATGCCGGACCAATGTCACCGTGCAACGGGTTCACATCAGGTTCGCAAGAATCTTAGCAGTGTCCAACAGCCTGCATGCAGCCTGACTACGGTGATAGCTAGCCGGCGTGCTATGCCAACAGAAGCAGTCTGGCTGTTCGATCTCTCTCTCTCAAGTTGGTCTCTGCTCTCTGCAAAATCCACAAGTTGTTTTCTTCCTGCGTACGATGTGTCAGGAACAATTCATCGAGCCGCCCATCAAAGGCTTCAAACTCGCAACCCAAATTGACCTTGTTCTGGACTTCTTGTGGCAAAAAGTGCTTGCAGAGTCCGTACATGACGGTGGCAGCTGTGGCAGCCCGGAGCCAACTAATCTCTTTCAAAATGACGGGATAGTGGAGCTTCAACTCTCTCCATATGGGACCTACAAAGTCCAGACTAACATTTTCAAAGGACATGCCATCGCATTCGGCAATGAACAGTATGCCGTTTCGGATTGACCGGGGGGAAATTTGAGTGGATTGATGAAGATAATACAAAGCTCCCAGCAAGTCTCGTTTGTCCTTGGGGAGTCTAACGTTTTTGGGATTGATTTTGGCAAAATCAAATACCATGAGATAATGAGATTGAAGGTCGGCCAACATTCGTTGTGCTGCATCAATGGTGGCCATTTGACCCTGCTGCTGAGGCGAAGTCTTGGCCTTGTCGACACTCAATAGTAAACCGGGCTGTTGGACCAACAGGGCGTGTATCAATTCATTCGCCTGTTCGATGGTATCGTTGATCCCGTATTCTTGGCGAAACAGTTGCATACCTCGCATTCTCTGCAGGGATTTGGCCACGTTACCCTGCGTGACAACGGCGTATTGATAGTACTCTAGGTCGCTCAGTGGCAGTAGCTCGGGGTCTTCCGCAGCAGCCTGCTTGATGGCAAGAGCCCACTCTCGTTCCTCTGGGAATACCATCATGGCGGGATGCCTCCGAAAGAGCTCTTCCCACAAATGCCGATGTTCCTCAGTGAGGTGGCCCATGCCCGGTGGGACTCCTAGAGCCTGCTGATACTCACTGAGATTCGGCCCTCGGCTACTCATGGTTGAACGGACGATGAGAGGCAAATGAACGATTTTCTGAACAGGTCAGGGTAGAATGGTAGAAAGGAACTGGAATCCCCAAAGCACTTTATGGTTTCGGTGACTCGTCGTTGCCTCGGATACCAATAATAGCTAGCTATTATAGTACTCGGAAGCTCGGTCGCACCAATTAATTCGTAGCTGCGCCGGCCATTCTGACGCCAGAACTGTCAGGTACGGTAGTAAAATGACAAAATGACCGCTCGCTGGACACCGGACACTGCAGGACGGTGTTTCAGTGTTTCGTCTGAAAAATGAAAAACCTTGTTTTAATTATGGCACAGAAACAATTTTAATTACTGTGCGAACCCAGAAATCGAAAGATTTATTACTTCTCTTCGTTTTCGGATCATGTATTTAATAGTCGCTTTATTTAACTGGTACAAGGCTATTAACAACGGTAAGTACTGATACTGAGTGTCCATCATCCCGCCAGCAAGGACAGCAGTCTTTGTACTTTACGGCACAACGTACACTCCACAATCCACACTCCAGTGCAGTACAGCTCCAGTCTGCATCGATGTTGTGAGAATCTGGCTACTGTACTATGTACGTGTACATGCTACATGTACATGAAATTTGAGCTGAAGCACCACCTCATTCACCACCTCGAGCCTGGTACCGGTACCGTACCGTACACTACAGATGTTACTAATGAATAATTAAAATGAGCTTGCTGCAAGGGAGGGAAGCCTAGATCTTTAGAGAGACGGGTCGGAAGACGAGCTGCAATGCTGCCTTGGTCTCCTCGTCGGCGAAGGAGCCTAGACTCTTCCTCGCTACCGGACTCTACTACATACAATATATCACAAC
>CAICTM010001774.1:0-22816 GCA_903772945.1 Seminavis robusta
AGAGCTTTTCCTCCGCAATGCGACCATCGGTGGGAAACTTGACATCGGTGGAAGTGATGGCAATGGCATCTTCCAAGGTGACCGAGGCTCCCTTCTCAACGTACTCCGCTCGAGCAGCCAAATCCTGGACCGCCTTCGCTTCCGAATGGCCTTGGCATACCACTGAGAAGGGGGAGAGGCCCTCGCCCAAGGTGGTCCCTTGACCATTCATGAAGTACTTGCGGAAGACACGATCCAGAATGTGTCCAGTGACGAATGGTTTGTTCGCGAGGTTGATGGGTAGTGCCGAAGCCTGAGTGCGTTCGTCTAGTTGAGCTTGCAAGATTCCGTGTTCATTCCCTTTGGGGGACTTCGCGAGCAGACGGTGAATGACGGGAAGGTTTGCATCATCGGCTACGTTGCAGAGGTTGTGGACGCGAGTGGCAAGTGCGACCCCGAATTTATCCGTGAAGGTTTTGTTGCTCTTCTCACGGTCATACTGGAGTTGTTGTTCAACGGTGGCCTCCAGTGTATCACGTAGGTTCGTGATTCCCGCGTTGAAGGTTGCGTTGGTTAGGCCCGGACCTACCGCGCCAAGCGCCGCCATGTAGGGGAGAGTACCCGGTTCGTGCTTCGTTGGAGCGCGCTTGCGCTGATGGGCGCGGCCACGTTAGCAGCTGCATTACTGGTGGATGCGTGACCTCCCGCGACCAACGTGCAACAGGCGCGGAACCATTGGACCAAGGGGGAGAAGGTAGCCTGTCGCGCAGGATCCGCGTGAGTCATCTCGGGGGTAAGGACTTCCGCACGGAACTGGGGAAGACTGTACTGTCCTTCGGGACGGGCCACAAGGACGGCTTCAGAGAGATAGGACAGAAGGGGCATCACACGACGGACCCGGAAGACATCAGTATCCGGGACAGCGCCGCCGTGGGGGCCACTGTGTAGCACAGGAGCCAGCACGGCGGTGAACATCGTTCCTCCGTCAATAATTGTCATGTTGTGGCAGGTTACGTCAGCCGTGCGCTCGAACGCTGACATAGGAAGGACCACCGTGATAGCGCTTCGAAGGTCGTTCCCCACCACGATAGCGTAGAGATTGTCGTAAGGAGAGACCTGGCTAGGATTCACGGGGTAGGCGTAGAGTGAATGTCCAATGTAGATATTCGTTTCGTCATTTTGGAGGACGAAGCCAAAGGTGACAGGTAAACGAAGGCAAAATTGGCTCATAGCACGAGAGGCAACATCACGATTCGCATTCGAGGCGCCGCCCACAGAAGTGAGGATATCAGTGTAGTTTGGAGCATGTACCTCCCATGCCGCTGCACGAGAGACGAGATCCGAAAAATTAGAGCTGGCCATGGTGAGGGTCGAAAAGATACGAAACCTGATGCCGGCGCAAGAGATTAATCTGATCTAGGTTCTTGCCTTCAGCGTCGGCTGAATGAAGAATTGTGAGCTGAGAGAGAGACAACCTTCTTGCGATCGGCAGTTCAATGGCTGGTCTTGGCTAGCTAGGTCGCTGGCTTTAGTGATTCATGGTTGCCGCTGTCGATCTTGCCAAATGTGGTCTTGGACGGGCGTCGTTGCCTTAAGGGTAATCTTGTTCGAGAGGCATTGAGGAGCTGATGCGGTGCATCATCATGTGGGGTATCCATTTCCGGAACGCAGGTGATGACCTGCGAGATGTAGAGATGTACTTGAGTTGTAGGTGAGGAGCGCGGGAATTAATTTTGCAAATTGTAAGATGGTTCTCTCGGCAACCATGATTAGGGTCATAGTTGCGAGAACCCATCAGGGTTCAAGTTTCCACGCTGCGGGGCGTGGAAACTCGGACGGGGGGTTCCCCAGGCGTGTTGCTGCTCAATACGGAGCAATTGCATTCACAGCAATTTGTCGAAGGGCGTTATGACGCACGGCACGACTGCCTGCACACCCAGCTTCGTAGGCACTCTTTGCAGAGCTGGAAGTCATCTCCTTGAGAAGACGATGTTTGTCGTCGGCACCAGCAAGGTTGAGTCCAACGAAGACCTTCTCCATATTCGTGGCCCTTTTGATGGTCTCACGTGGAGTATTGGAGCCATTGATGATGGCTACCTTGAAAGTGTACTTGGCACTATTTGCGTCTGCAGGAATGGTGCGAAGTTTGTAGGTGGTTGCACGAGTGTCGTCGACCTCGTTGTCTTCGTCATTGTCGACGAGAGGAAGAATGGGTTTGTCACGCAACTGTTTCTCGAAGTTGCTGAACGCATGCTTTCCTTGAGCAATCTTCATGGTGAAGGAATAGGTTGAGGGTAGCTGAAAGCTATTGTGTTTTTTTAACAAAATGCACTACGCTAAAAGCTAGTGTAAAGATCTTTCGAGCATTTTGAGTTTGAGAGAATGAAAGTTATGAGAGAGATTAGAAAGCTACGAAAACTAATCCATGAGAGAGATTGTTGTGAAGCTCATTGAAATTGGTCTCCCGTGGGAGGCCTCGAAGTGTGATATCGTAGGTTATGGTAATACTCTACGTACTCCACGGTCCATTTCTGGAACACGTGGAAACTTCAGCTAGTAGCTGTCTAGTAGCGTGGAAGCTTTCCACGCCGGCTAAATATCTAGAGCGATGTTCCATCGACAACCTAGTATGACTAGCAGTCATGAGAACCCTGTCTCAATGACTATTCGCGAAGGACTACGTCATGAGTCGAACTCAAACCCTATCTAGGATCGAGTCGCGAATAAGGCTAAGAGCCGTGTATTGCAGTTGGGCGAGGATGGCGGCCTGCTCTAGGTCACTGTTGGTGACGCCCCCCTTAGGGTTGTTGGTGGACACTAGCTGAGTCTGCACATCCAGAGGGATGGGTACATCCATAGGTAGGGAGTCTCCTCCGAGTCAAAGTAGACACCGCCTATCCCAGCTTTGGCGGCGTCAGTGGCGCCGAAGAAGGAAGGGTCTTGGGGGACTATCTCTGCCAAGTGTGTGGGATGGTGGCAGAGACTGGCAGCCAGGTTGGCGAAGGCATCGATGTGGGATCTCAGCGCGGCATTGATCTGGATTCCTCCCTCCTTTGACTTCGTGAGGGCAAGCTGGAGAGCGCTGAACAGCCCAGCGGATCCCCGGATGGTGACAGAGACGAAGTGCAACTTGCCAAGGATTTGCATCCAACGCTTGTGGCTGACTCTGCGACACTCGGCTAGTTCCTTGAAGATGGCTGTCGGCAAGCGCCTGCTTCT
Organism: Seminavis robusta; assembly: GCA_903772945.1. Lineage (NCBI taxonomy): Eukaryota > Bacillariophyta > Bacillariophyceae > Naviculales > Naviculaceae > Seminavis > Seminavis robusta. The sequence goes on from CAICTM010001774.1 coordinate 3,199, forward strand.
GGTGAGGCGGAAGCTCGAGAGTCTGTCTCAGGGTGTCGATGATCTATCCCAGAATGAGTTTTCATGTAGCCCAGCTTCCATCCCCTTGCCTTGTCGGAGAAAAAGTAAATGATGCGTGCAATGGCAGCTTCACTAAGATTTCCGCCCGTGCTGGTGACTTCGGCAATGGTTTCTCGTAGAGTACTCGCGGACCGTGTACATGCTGGTCCAATGTCTTCTTCAGTGAGACCGCCTCATTGCGGTGCTTCTTGCTGAGGTTGGGGCGTGCGAGAATCTCGTCAATGGCATATGGAGTAGGTGCCTGAGTGTTACCTTTTCAACCTGCGTTGGAAGATTTATTCTCGGTACCTTCCTACTCACCGTGATAAAAGCACGACAAAAGGGTAGAGTGGCTGTCAGCGTGCAGTAGCTTGGGAAAAGCATGAGAGTAGCCATGCGGTGGTAAATGATACTCTTGATAGCACCGTAGGTGTGTTTTTTGGGTTCTGAAAGGGAGCCAGTAAATCGGAGTTAGATGCCGTGTTCGCAAACCATTGCCCTACTATTTTACTATATGTAAACGACCCTATGGAGAGCCACTGTGGAGCACGGGCTTTACTTGAATAAAATTATTTTATTGAAATTCAAGGGTTAGAGATAAAAAAGAGGAAGCGCTGGAAACCTGCTACTAGCTCTAGCTAGCTAGCTAGTTGCTAGTAAGCGAGATAGAGAATCATTTCGTGTTGGCAAAGCACAATCGTACTATTTTACTATAGTTTTCCACAGTGGTTTGCATAAACGGTACCAAATTCCTTTTCACCGGGGTATGCAGTATGCAGCATTCGCCGAATCGTGAATCAGTAGAAAAGTACAGTACTTTCTATAGTAAATGATGCTACAATAGAGCGTGTAAAAGCATTGATATGCAGGACTCGAATTACTTATTTCCTAGCTAGACTAGTGACACCTTATGGGAATTTATGACTGCACCTGTAGGTAGCATGGTACAGCCTTATGTATAGTAAAAGATACTATGGGTGCAAAAAGGTTGCTGTGCAGGATTCGAACTATGGACCTTATATCTCCTGTTACCCAGTAAAATCATTTCCTGCACAGGCTTAAGTAAAGGGACCTTTGAAACATGCATCGAATCGCCAAACAGAACACGAATCCTGCACAGAGACAATTCGTATAGTAAAACAGTAGACATTTTGAAACAAGCGTGACTGCATACCTTTGTAGATTCATACATCAATATCTATAGTAAACAACTCTAAGGGGTGCAATCACACGCTTATGCAGTATTCGAATTACTTGGCTTGTGTCTTTTTGTACATAGTTAGAATAGGATATTCTCTATCCTGCACAGGCATTAGTATGGGCGGCCTCAAAGATATAAGCTAAAATTTTGAATCCTGCATTGATGAAATCGTATAGTAATAGTGTACATTTCAATAGTTCTTGACACATGTCCATTCTGCGGAGGCGTAATAAAAGGATGGAATAATGTCATACGATTTTAGCATGTAATATATTTACAATCCATGGTTCAGATATACAGTAAAATAGTAGTACTGTGGTTTGTGCTCATCAAATCTTACTCCCTTTGTTGGTCTAAGTTACGCAACTTTATGTAGCTTTGGTATAAAAGGCTTAATTAAATGCTTCACAATTAAGTCCGGGAGAGACTGAGCATAAACTCCTCAGTGTTTGCACAATGGCTTGCAAAAATCGTGCCATATTCTGCATTATTTCATTGTATGTATGAGACCAATGCTGCATACATATAAGTAACTCTAGAGGTGAGACAAGAGTAACGGAGTATTGAAACGTACTCATTTTTTATAGTAAATTCATCAAGACGAGTGCAACTCGTGCCAAGGCCTGCGCGGCGCCTTCATACGGGTCTTGCCTCCCTGGCCCAGTTGGATGAAGTCGTCAACGAATACATCATTGCGGCCGATAGGTTGAAGCAAGGGTCTGTTCGATGGTCCCGCGAAGTGGTCAGGTTCGGTCTCCAAGGGAGAGGTGGCGATCCCAAGGAGTTCTTGGGTAGCCTCAAGGTCCTTGATCTCTCGTGGTCCACTAGGTATGGTAGATGGGTCCAGGTCATCCATCGCTTTGGCATGTTGCTCAAGTCTGTGTGGAGGACAGGCCCTGGGGACTTTCGGAAGTGTTCGTTTGCTCGGTCGCAGGTGGTCTCTGACATCACAAGTCCACAGCCACACTTCGGTTGTCAGCGTGTAGGCTATGGATGGAGTGGAGGTAGAATCCCAGGGAGAGGGCCACATCCCGCACGGAGCGTGAAACAGGATGATTTCCTCCATGGAAGACGTCTATCATGATGGAGAAGCCATAGAGTTTTTCTTCAGGCATCGCTGCGCGTGTCGGTGGGAAACTTGACGTCAGTGGAGAACTTGACGTCGGTGGAAGTAATAGCGATGGCATCTTCCAAGGTGACGGAGGCACCTTTCTCCACATATTCCGCTCGAGTGGCTAGGTCCTGGACTGTCTTCGCTTTGGCATGGCCCTGGCATACGACAGAAAAGGGAGAGAGACCTTCGCCAAAGGTGGTCCCTTGACCATTCACGAAGTACTTGCAGAAGACACGAAAAATAACGAAGTTTTATTATTTAGGCTGCACCTCAATAGACCACCCGCTGAACGGAGCCATATTGAACCGGAGTACCTCAGACGTTGCAGAAGACACGATCTAGAATGTGTCCAGTGACGAGGGCTTGTTAGCGAGTTTGATGGGCAGCGCTGAGGCCTGAGTGCGTTCATCCAGCTGAGCCTGCAGGATCCCATGCTCGTTCCCTTTAGGGGACTTCGCGAGCAGATGGTGAATGACCCGAAGGTGCGCGTCATCAGCGACATTACAGAGGTTGTGGATACGAGTGGCCATGGCAACTCCAAACTTGCCCATGAAGGTCTTGTTGCTCTTCTTACAGTCGTATTGAAGTTGCTGTTCGACGGTAGCCTCGAGCGTGTCACGTAAGTTCGTGATCCCCGCATTGAAGGTCGCATTGGTGAGACCTGGACCCACGGCGCCAAGTGCGGCTAGGTAGGGGGAGAGCACCCGGTTCGTGCTTCGCTGGAGCGTGTTGGCGCTGATGGGAGCAGCCACAATGAGCACTTTGACCTCTTCAATCGTCGCCGTAAGATTTCTTTGCACTCGAACAAGCCCTTGAACCGAGTGGCAACTCGCGCCCTACCATGGTGAGATCATATCGCATGTTCAAAGACCTGAGGATACCTTCCTTTCACGCCGACGAAAAATTGCAGCCACGCACGCATAATATTGTTGGGTAAGGTCAAACTTCGAACCAACGAACACTCAATGATGCCATAGACCTCATGGAGAACGACATGCCAAAACCAAAAAAAGTAACCACAGAGGCCAGCCTGTGTTTTATAGTTAGCGATTTGGCGGTTGGAGACCTGTTCCAGTAAAATATACTCAATCCAGTCACTCTTTGCTAAAATCATATGATACCCTGCAACCACCCTTCTCGCTGTTGCGCCTACTGCCGAACCTGATTCCCTCATCCCTTGCAGTAGTATCACATACCTTCAGCTGGAGCCAGCCTCTTCTAGCTTTAATTGACGAGGACCAGTTTCGCGATGCATCCTCAAAGCAGAGAAGGACACTTCCATTCAGCACATTGTGGGACCAGAGCTTTACAGAAGGCCGTTCGACTTTCTTTGGTTGCCAATTCATAATCTTTCTATCTAATTCATTACTTACTATAGTTAGTAAGTTTTCCTTGGAATTGGCCAAGTCGAGGATTTGACCAATTCCAGCAAGTCCTCGAAACTACCAAGTCGACGCGGCGACTTAGATCCACCAAGTCGAGGAGGACTTGAGATACCAGGAAAATGGATTCACAGGAATGAATCACCAAGTCGACGTGACGACTTTAGCCAAATCGACAAGTAGACAAAACTCCTAATGCCCCTCCTGATTTGGTTGAAGTCAACGTGCCACAACCTGAAGCCTGTTCCTTCTAATACAGTGCTCGCTAGTGGCAAGATCGACCAGCACAACCGACTCAGACAAGCTGGGCTTATGTTGGAGCGCAAACTCAAGACAACAAAACTGTCTGGCATCGAAGAGTCAACAATACATGCATGTGTGTTGTGAATGCGTATCTCCTTAGGGGCTGTCAGAGTGGCAACTGCACTTATATGCCTCCTCTTCGGATTTCTTCACGACATTGGCAAAGCAGCTGATTGAGAACACTTTCGAGTTAAGAGCTCTTCGGAAGAGAACTGCAAGAGCGGCTGCAGAGCTGGTTTCTTGGTTGGATTCCCCTTCCGATGGAGTCTTGGGTTGCTCCTGTGGTGTCAACAACCCAGGTGTTGCTCAACAACTTCAGGCATAGCTAGACACATGCTTCACACTCATTTTAGGTAGGTGTAGTAGTCAATGGTCACGGCCATGCAAATCACTAATAGCTCTAATAGCTGCACTGAGAATCCATTCAATTTATTAGGGGCATTCCATCCCATCCACCTTCTGCTAGTAGAGGATTACGGAAGATGTCCTTGAGTGCGACCATCACTTTCCATGAGAGCGGTTCCCCTAGGCAGTCTCTTGAATCTCTGAGGAACAAATCAATAGTTTCTACTCGCATGGCTGGCACATTGGGGGTAGAGGATTGATTCAATAGAATCAGTAAGGAGTTCCCCATACATGCATGGTTCTGAAGGAACAGAAAGTTCTGTACATCATCTCATTGTTCTGTCTTGTTGATGCCGATAGTACTCGATTACCACATCTAGTCGAGTGCTTCTTCCCTTATAATCAATCAAAATTGGTAAAAATGGCATCGGAGCTCAATTCCAAACCCAACTCAGTTGCTGCTTCTCTTTGAGCCCAGTCGATGCCTTATCCCCAGTATGGCTGCAAGAACTCGTTAGTTGACTTCTTAGATAGATCGGTCGGGAAGAACTGAGGTAGGTTGCTATTGCTGTTGTTATCTTCAGTATCATCACTCATCTTGTTGATTTGTAACAACAACAGCTCTCGAGAAGGTGCCATTTTGGAGGGAAATGTGGCATTGCTTCTGGAGCACCCGAGCAGCTTTAAGGTGCATGATTTGCTTAAGTCTACAGCTACTGCATTTAAGGAAATACAGTTTGGTGCAGTTAGAGTGCAATCAGTAAGTGCATTGCTCGTCAGGTCTATAGTTTCTTGATGATGGTCAGGGTAGGTAGGATAGTCTCCTGCTAGCCATGGCCTGGTTTAGCAAGCATCGTATCCTCTAGTTTATGTATATGTGAGTGGTCTTGTTTTCAAAATATGAATTCTTATGAATTCAGTAGACACCAAAAAGATCGAGGCCTCCGCAGACACCTAGAGTGACGAGGAAACAGCAAGAAAGACAAGAACAAGAACAAGATCAGACCACAATGGACGAGGAGGAGGACTATGGCAAGTACTCATGCCGTTCGTCTGAAACAAAGGACAATGAAGACTCAACTACAGGAGTTGCACCATATTTGCTCGGGCCACATTTTTGGGAGGTGCTCCACAGCAGCCAAAGCTCAACGCCGCTTGACTGCACGCCTTTGCCGATCAGCGGTGCTTCTAACGTGGGATGCATCGTGGTGGACAATCCTGCAGGCAAGCTCAACTGCAAAAGTGCACAAGACGAGATATATCCCTTCCTTCTTTTCTTCCAACAAACTCCAACATTTGATGATGAGGATCTGGTTAATTATGATTCTCTCTTGCCGACTGTCTTCTCGCCTGCAACACGGCGGCAACGTCATCCATTAGCCAAAGCCGTTTTCGGGTGCTTGAGTTATGAGATCCGGCGCTATCCTTCCTTCCTCTCAAGGGAGCCAGATAAAAGCAAAAGCGCAACTAACTCCAAGCATTGGTACACCATCACCAACTTTGATGAAAACCCTCTAGTATGCAGCATTCATTCCTGCAGAGCAATGAGGACATGCGTGGGGATTACCTCACCAAACCCCATGAGGGTTGTTCCATGCGCACCGCGCAATCATCATGGGACGCCCCCCTCTTTACTGGCAAGTAACCAAGGAAACGAAAGCTATGGCTCTTGCGAGTTTAATTCCTCAACAGTAGAAAACTACATCCCTACTAAAAACTAATACTTTTGCTTACACCTCCTACACTCAAGCAAAACACGCTTTGGGTTTTTCAAGAAAAGTGTCCGAGAAGGAGCCCAATTTCCCTGAGTTGAGCAACCCAGAAAGGACGAGCATCCGTGCCCTCAAAATGCTTCTTTCTCCACGCAACCATCTCGGCAAATCAGTCCCGTATACTAGTGACTCCGTGCTTTATCACGAAAATCGCTGAAAATCAACAACAGATTCCTTCTAGAGATGTCGTGCAGTAATTATATGAGAAACAATGTTAGATTGTAGCGATATACAGGACAACAGGCGCAAGGGTCTTTGATGTGGAAGGAAGTTGCCGAATTCCGACGCCTTCGAGTTCAGGGGTAAACTACTCAACATACGTTATCCTCTTGAATACTGATGCTTTGTTTATTGAGGAAATGACTTCGGCATGATACTATTAACTTCAAAGATTGTTATCTCCAGTCCAACGCAGTCTGGCGAAATACATTGTTCTAAAAGCCAAAGGTTACAAGACTTTAAAGCTGCAAGGGACTCTGTGTCTTCACCTTACTATGGAAAGCTCCGCATCTATGTAATGGACACACCTACACAGCTACACTCCCACACACAAAACACATCAAGCTCATAGAGTAATTAGATTTTGGTTTAGTTTTGCTTTTTTGGGGCTACATTTTACCATCTCTATGTGTCTACTTTCAAACATATCCTTATATGATAACCTTGCTTTTGTCACAGCCTATGTTTTGCCATGAAGCAAAATTCTAGAGGCTCTGAATTTGAAAATTTACCTCCATGGATAACGATCCAATGGTAGATGCATTCTCGAATAAATACATTCTCGAATAATTACTTTAGGACACATCTCACACACCTACACACGCAGACAAAACATTATCCCGAACGGTCTTTTCAATGGCCAACGGTCAGGCCTGGAAACGGTACATAGGGAGCCAAAGATAGATAGCTCCCGGAACAAGAGTTTTAGACTTGTGGAGATCGACACAATTTTACTTTAGAGGGCTACTGCACTCAGATCTGAGCCTCACGTCGTTGTCTCAACAACTGGAAGTCAGCATGGATCCTGGAGACATCTTCATCGTGTGATGCATTGTTGCACGTGCAGCGTATGCTGCCGTGTTTGTAGAGATGGTCTACCATTACTCGAGCTCCAAGATCATTGAGGATGTGCGTATACCAAAGCTCTGAGAGAGTTGGCATTGATGTAATCGTTCAACTATGGAGTTTCCTTGTAGATTTCGCACTGAATCCGTTGCAACTTCGTGTTTGCGTAGCATTTCTTGGACTGCGTGACCGGTAACTATTCGAAACCCCCCAAAATTTATTTGTGCGATAAAAAACTACAAAAAAACTGACTGGGTTACGTGAATGGAAATGTTGGAGACCAATCTTTGACTCACAGCGAATGATTGCTATAGTGAAGAAGAGCATAGATGACCCGGAGCAGCAAACCAGCATAGGTATGCTTGGACTGATAACTATGGTTTGGCTGAAGCACATCGACAGCAGTTGTGAATCAATCCACTCATTGCTTGGGTGGCATCTCGATCTTACAAATGCAAGTATGATTTACGAAGAATCAACATAGTAAAACCAAAAATGCGAGAATTATCATTCTTCATAAAAGCAAAAATGCCATGAATGAAAATATTCGAAGTATCAGCTTCTTAACGTTGTTGCTTCGGCACTCACCTACTAACGAGGGCTGCCGTAACCGGCGGAGCTGAAACAGGCTGAAACTGGTGATGCTGTGACGGGTGGTGGGGCTGTTGTGGGTGCAGGTGTGCCTACCAAATAAATATGCAAGTAAAAATTCAACAGATGTGAACCCGCTCCCATGAAACCAAGAAACTGTGACGAGAAGCGGCTTGTATTAACAGGTCAATCCTATGTAGGGCAAGCAAACGAAATGATAGCCTATACTGGGGAAAAGGAAAATTTCTATTCCTGATGACGAACCAGCGCACAGTACTCTCCCGATGAGGAAATTAAGCGGCGATGAACCATACAAAAACGGATTTGCAACCTCCCACCAGATCACAGTACAAACAGTTCTCCAAAATAGCATGGTGGCAGGGTAGATATCCGAAAATCATATATTTAGCTCATCTCAGGGAATTCCTTTGGGGCAAGTAGATTTTATATCATGCTGTCCTCAGATATATATCATTTATGAAGTGAAGCTTGTATATTTCGATGTAAAAAGTTGTTTTCGTGTTAGTGTGTTAAGCTTATCATTTAGCAGAAAACACAACCACATTTTATTAATTGCAGCATTTCGGTAATAAAGAATCAGCCAAAGAAGTATACATCGGAATATGCTGATACTAAAAAGGGTAATTATTCCCCCTAGAAGGAATTTCATGGCAAATTTCTCGGCGCAAACATATCAAAATCATATACAAAGGACTTCCAACATGATTATTCCCGAGATAGAGGCATAGCCTTGTGGACATCAGTCGTCGTTAGCATCAGAATGGAAAAGGAATCGCACTGCAATTGCGACGAGGCGGATGCTGGTAGCAGCAGGCTAAGTTCCACGAGTGGCTCGAAGACGTGAATTTTCCCCGTGTGCCTGTTCCAGCCTTTGAAACTCGAATCTGCTTTCCCAAAGGAGGATATCAGGAATCCTCGAAAGTGACTAGTATGAGTGGCAGCGGACGGTGTCTGTGAGTTTCCGCTGCCAACCGACTACCACCGTTGAACTTCTCCAAGTCTCGAGGATTGGTCGCCTATCGGAGTCAGGTTGAATTATGGTGCAGGGTCTTGCTTGGGCCATTTCGCGGAACTAGCTGTTGATGAGAACACCTTTCTAGCTGGTTCTGGACAATCACGTCATGTCCCACCCGATGACATTCGCGAGATAGGTTCTACACAGCTCCTGCAGCCAGAAACCTCAAAGTATAATCTCACCAAACCCAGACTCGGGCAAAGCAAGACGCCGATTTATTGCAGCTTGCATGCAACAAGACCACCACACAACCAAATTCTTCGCTCCGCGTCTACACGAAGCGCGCGTCCATGAGATTAACCGTACCGCATACGCATCGTATTCTCATGAGCTGTACGAGCAGCTTCAATTTTATTGAAGCAAACGCGTGCCGGGTTTCGAGTTGCTCAGCACTCGTTTGAATTAATAAAATTGAAGCTGCCGGTACTCTCCCGATGAGCCAGAAGTTGACCATGGGCCTGATTGGCAACCCCACCACTTCTTCTCGGTCGACTCAGATGATACTGAGTCACCCACATCACCTCATGTCACTCAACCGGAAGATCTTCTCGTGGTCCCCAATTCAGATGAGGCTCTTCAGCCTGCACTTGAATCCAACGAAGATGCACACCATGGTCTACCATTGGGATTTCCGCAGTTCGCTGAGAGTGATGACGACTTTGATCCATCCGTTGCTGCAACTCGAATACGATGAGCACTTTGACCTCTTCAATCGTCGCCGTAAGGTTTCTTTGCACTCGAACAAGCCCTTGAACCGAATGGCAACTCGCGTCCTACCATGATGATACCATATCAGCATGTTCAAAGACCTGAGGATACCTTCCTTTCACGCCGACGAAAAATTGCAGCCACGCACGCATATATATTTGTTGGGTAACGTCAAACTTCGAACCAACGAACACTCAATGATGCCATAGACCTCATGGAGAACGACATGCCAAAACCAAAAAAAGTAACCACAGAGGCCAGCCTGTGTTTTATAGTTAGTGATTTGGCGGTTGGAGACCTGTTCCAGTAAAATATACCTAAAAAAATAACGAAATTTTATTTTTTAAAAAGGCTACACCTCGTCAGACAATCCCGCTGAACGGTGCCGTGACGAACCCACATACCTCAGACACACAGAGGCGCCCACTTTCCTAGGAACCTAGTGTAAGAAATTGAACAAAACTCCGGAGGGTGCTGTACGACTAACTATCCAGGCTAGGCTAAATCGCCCGCTATTGCTATGGGAATCCCGCATCGGCGCATAGTTACCCTGATTGGGAAGGCTGCTCGCGTGCATGCTCATCCTTCATTGCTTTGTCAACAACTGGAAGCCAATTGGCGATATCCATGGTCACGTTGTAATCCCTCAAGCGGGACTCATAGATTTATGACTCCCTCTGGTGGAGAAAAACTCCTTCAGCGAAATTCATAAAGCACACAATGAGAGGACTCGACAATGGCGTCTTTTCGGAGCACTAGAGCCATAACCATGACATCTAAATAAGGTCCAAGTATCATTAACTTCACTACAGGTCACTATGGGAGCCTTCTAGAGAAACTCCTGGGTCAATCCGTTGGTTTCTTCCCAAGAATCGACCGAATGATCAAGGGAATCACGGTGGTCCGACCACGTCTTGATGCTTTTCTTGGTGCCATAGCCCTTCTTGGTGCCATAGCCGCGACGGGGCACTTCCTTGATGACTACCTCCTCTTCAGAATCCTCAAACTCAGTCTCGGAGCCGGAATCTTCAACAGCAGGCTTCTTGTTGTCCTCGACAATTTCCATCTCCTCGCCTTCCGCTGCGTCTTCCACCACTCCGCCGAGGAAATGCCGTCCAATGGCCTCCGCAAGAGCCATCATGCCTTCCTTGCTCTCAAAGTTAAAGGTGAGGAGGGCTCATCCTCCAGTAGGACGAAAGGAAATGGAAGTATCATCAACAACCTTGATGGTCTTGGGGTTGACAGTGGCAACAATAGCGAGATGGGACATGGTTGGTTGGCTAGTTGGTCGATTACGAAGCTACTACGGGCTCAGAGATGCTTGTTGGGTCGATGGTTGGGATAATGAGAGGAGGAGAGAGGCTGAGTGCTTCAGGCGGTCGTCCTCCGGGAATTTTCTTGGGCTTTTCCTGTGAAGGGAGTCATGCGATTTTGGAGGGAGTCATTGAATTTGAACATATACAAGCCGACAACCAAGCCGGCAACCAAGGACGCCTTGCTGAAAGCTATCCGATGCACCGTACATACTCTGCAAACATTGGTTGCCATTATTTGCAATCATTGTTGTGCCACGAAGCCCGTCCTTGGTCCTCTTGCAATCATCGTTGTGCCACGGAAGCCCCCCTGCGTCCTCTACGTCCTTCATCCTTTGCAATCACTGCCATGGAAACTTTGCGAGACCTTGATGGCCACCTGGCCGAGCTGAATGGTGATATCTCCATCCGTTGGATCAACACAACTGGAACTCACAACGTTAGGGGATCTGTTGCCATCAAGAAAGCCCATGGCATCCCTGGTCAGTTCTATATTTCATGCCTTGGTCGCCAGATCCTTCGAGATGACAACAACCGCCCCATTGGAAACGGTGCCCAGGTCACCGGCTCCATCGCTTTGCCTACAATTAACCGCGAGCAATGGGCAGTCAATAGCCGGAAGCAGCGCAGCCGCAATGACCCAACCAGGCGTGTTTTCCACGGCAGGCTCCATTTCCCTGACAGCGATGCTCCAGACGGATTGACCGAAGTGAGAATGATTGCGCCTTTGCCTCGTGAAAGAGATGCTACGGCGGGTGCTATTGAACTTTGCGAGCGCTTCCGTGCCGGCCTTATCTTCGCTGCCGGGGAAGCCAAGCACTTTTCCGGCTAGCTAGAACGTGTAGTGGAAAGGCGAATCTCAAGAAACAAAGGATAATCGTATACTAGATAATCTTATAAGCTACGATTGATTGGCCAAGTAGCTAGCATGTCATAGCAGTAGCTAGCTCGGCACCTCACTCTCACCGCCATCGTCACCTCACGCTTCAACAGCACCGTCACTCTCATCGCCATCGTATCCCCAATCTTTGCTGTCGAACGCATCTTTATGCTACACCAAATAACAGCTGTTTGCGGCAAAGAAGTGAGACCACTCGCCGTCTTTCGTCATTACCGGGACATGAATGAACTCTTTGGGTTGGTCGATACCGTCATTGGCCGCAGCGATGGCTTTTGCTTTCTTCTCCGTCATAGACACTCCGGCGCAAAGGAAGTTCTTGCATCCCGAGCAATAGAAGGTGGTGTTCTGCTTGGCTGCAGAGGCGACAAGGCTTGCGGACATCAACTTTCTTTCCTTTCGTAGCAGCATTCGGATCAGCAACTCGGATCATCAGAACTCGTCCATCACAAGCTCTCTCTCGCTCTTGGTGGAGATCGTTGAGAGCTCGTCCTCTGTAGGGGGTGTAGCCAGCTTGCAAACTGTCAGCCCATCCAAGCTTTGCCGACTCCTTATACCCTCGTCGAAATCGTTTGGGAGGCGTTTCCGGTGCAACAATGAGAGGACGAGTGTTGCGGTTGGATGCAGTCGCAGCAGCAGCACTAACTCCAGACCGTTCCTGCTCCATGCAACGGATGAGCATGTCAATACTTCGCGACATATCCACTCTGTTGTTGGCAGCATGTCTAGCGTTGAATATGGTGCTGTGCTTGGAGAGCTTCGTCTTGATCATTTGGTTTGTCCTGTGGAAGGCAACACCACCGATTGTTAGAAGACGAGCCGTTGCGATGTTTCGAGGTGTTCGAATGCCAAGCTTCTCTTCGACGTTGTCAATCAGCTTCGTTGTGGTATCAGAAGGACCTTTCATTGCATTCCAATAGGCATTCTGGAATGGAATGCATCTTGCTGCCGGCGGGAGCAGGAAAGATATTCCTTGGCTGATTTCAGCATCAACGTTGAGTGCTCTCCAAACCCCATAGTTTGTCCAGAAAGAGTGCTCATCAAGATGCTCGACCTCCTCGATTGCATGACCAAGAGTAGCACCGAGCCTTTCATTCAGGTCTGTTGTGGAGTATTCGTAGAACGGCTTCAAGTAGGAGAAGTAGAAGTGATTCATTAGCTCCGTATAGGCGTCCAAGAGAGAGTCCTCAAAAGTAACATCGACTCCATACATTAGACGGTTCTCCGACCCAACAAGAAGCAGTCCTCGTGACGTCCCGGAGACAAAGGCTCCATGCAACAGCTGGAACGATTCATGCTGTTCCCGTCTTGGGTTGTTTTCATCGTGCAGAAGCAGCCTGAAGAGAGGGTCGCTTGATGAGGCACTGACGAGGTACTTTGAAGTTCGATTATACTCCTCGACGCCAACTACATCCTCAATTCGATCGGAGGCCTCTGTCATCATTGACTGCGCTACTCTGCTTTTCACCTCGACTGGTAGGAACACTTCATCATCATAGTCGTCTTTCACGAAAGCCACTGCATCCAAACTCGCCTTTGCGAATTTGCTTCCTTTCTTCCGCATCAAACCCACTCGATAGATGGCTGTCGGTTTGAGGGCGGAGAATGAGTAAGCTTGATTGCCCCCTTGCTTCTTGCATTCTTCAAAGAAGGCCTTCAAAAATGGTTCTTGTTGGGGATTCGCGATTAGGGATTCAACCTGTACCTCTGTACTAGAATTTGATGCCAGTAGAAATACATACAGAGCCCACCCACTTTTTCAGTAGTATCTCAATAGCAACAGTAACAACTAGAAGAGAGCTTAGAGCAACTAACAGTTCTTCATTGCGATGACCAATAGCAGCGGCACTCCGATCGTAATCATTCTGTGGCCGAAGGAATGATTGCCTCAACAGTCGCTTGAAAGGGGTCATCTCATCCAGCTCACTCGGCTCTAGAGTATCGTTCTTCTTTTGCGGCTTTTGCCTCTGTTCGTTTGCAGGCTTGACCAGTTCATCAATGATTGCCGTGTTGAGCAGCAACACGCCTGGGGAACCCCCCGTCCGAGTTTCCACGCCCCGCAGCGTGGAAACTTTGCGACAATACCATTGTGGATTGAATGTAAAGTTTGTATTTCCAAATAAGTGAGCAGTTATTGATTATTTTCTAGAATAGGCCCGCAATTTATAAAGCTGTAAAGCTGAATTGTAAGCTGTATCCCGTCGCACTCCCTTACAGCTGAAATGAAGCTGTAGCAAGAAACAATAGGAGAGAGTCCCCAGCAACGTGCTGAGTAGATTACCATCCCATGAATGAGACTCACCGAACTCTGCAAAATGTGGAGCTGCAGACCCTAGTAAACATGTCTGGCCACTGTCCTAAGAGTCGAATGACTGGCACACGATGCCTTTGACTCCCCGATATGAGGACTAAAGAAGTGGTACTTTCTTAATGCCAAATACTGTGGCGCAGACATTGGGAACTTCGACAAGAGACAGGCAACCTTGGTTTTCTTCGAACACTTTAAGCGCACTAGACTTCATAATTACGGCATATTCATTGTTGTTACCAATTTCCTTGAGCAAGGGCTCGCATAGGAAGCAGCTCCCTCATGACATGCTAAAGGCAACATACTAGCACAGTGGAGCTCAGTTAATGTCAGTTCTGCGCTTGCTGGACCACAAATGAGAGGGGCACCAAACAAGCAACAAAACCAGTCGGCGACCTTACTCGAAAACAGCGATCACTGAGATCGAATCCTCATTATCCATACACCCTGCGAAGTCAGCACTGACCCAACAATCCAAGTCCTTGAGTCAAGCTTAGGGTGAAAAAAATGCCTTGTGTACTTGTGCCAATCAAGTAGCGAAGATTCGTTTGATGGCTGAGCATGGGAATGCCTGGTGGTCCGATCGTGCACCTGTGTACACTAAATTGATGTCTGGCGAGTGTTGGATGCAATTAAAGCAGCATCCTAACGCAGCTGGATAGCCCACTCTGCTTCAAATGGTCACCCAGTTTGTCAGCGCCGAGCGATCGGTGGCAGCAGGAGAAAGCTTAGAGCTGGCTTCAGACATGCCAGTGTATTCAATACCTGTGATGAGCCCTTGAGTCAATTCACTGTCTCCCGTCTTCAAAATTAATACCAGGAACCAAAGATGTCTCCCTTGTTTTCCATGGTGAGTATATCGCTTCTGAGCTGGTCCAACATAGGACTCAATCAAATAATTGTCGGGCTGGCCAATTTGGTCATCAATATTATACCATGAGTTGATGCTCCTTATGAATAAAAAAACAGGGGTCTGCTTCTGAGGTTACGAAACCAGTTGGATCATCCCGACGACATAGATGCTCATAGAATAATTTGGGTTAATCGTTCTGCCCATAGATGACTTGTCAAGTTTCAAAACACAGTCTGTCCTTCATAATCTTTGGGTCATAGTACTGAGAATTCCATGTACAATGGCTGATCGGCAGGCTGAGGACTTGACAGAAGCAAGAGTAAATCAATTGTCTCGATTCCATCCATGGCAGCTGCAAGAAAAGACCGGCCTAACGGTGCCAACCGACAAGTGGAGAATAGCGAGGGCCTTCATTAGGACTGAAGGTCACCTCTGCAGCCATCTATATTTGAACTTGATCAATTGGCCATTTGGTTACCCTTGATTCGTTGTACCCAAGTTCCTGGAACTGCCTTGAGTGTGAGGCATAGAAGAACGTTTACGATGTGCAAGTCCCTTTGCTTCAAGGCTGGCAATTTCTTTGTCCATTGCTGCCCAGAAGTGGTCTGCATTGGGTCCCATCAGAGATTCCTTCAGAGTGGGAGATCAGGGTCTCTTGGAATTTTTGGCCTTGAGAGCCAGTGGGCTTTGAAGAAAGCCAGGATGAAATGATTCCTGGTGTTGGTCAAGGGTGAATACCAGTTACCTGAGCTTGCAGATGTGCCCTGAAATTGGAGGATCAAGGTCTGCTAAAGCACAATGAGCAGAGTGAAGTGTGTGCATAGTCTTCAGTTTGGTCCATGTTCAAATCTCAGGTTTTTGTTGTGAGCTGTCCTTTGGGATTCCGACGTGGGCAGCGACGGGATTGCCTCGATGGAACATCTGTGGTGGGAGTGTTGACGATGGAGGTTCCCTTGTCCAAGAGAAGGCAATTGTTGGGTCTGAAGCAATGGCAGCGGTCTGAATCTCCTGTGTGAAACCTGGGCTGTGCTGGGACGGACTTGAAAATGTAGATCTCTTTTCTTGCTCTTTTCTCCTTGCCATAATTTCCCCATTTCGAAGTCTGAGATGAGATCTGGGTTGGTTATGGCCTTCCTCTTGGTAAGCACTCGTCTGTAATGGAGGTGGTGTTTCATCAAAGGGTCTCGAAGCGTGGAAGATGCACATGTTGTGTCCATCTCTGAGGTGGTTGATCTTCTGAAGAGTAAACTGTTTCAAACCAATCATCATACCTTGCTTCCCAATCTGGAACAGAAGAGGTTTTCAATTCACAGACGTGATTGCGAGGCACCTTGTCCTGCCTATTGGTCAGGACTTGTGGTGAAGGAGAGGCTGTCATCCCTGCCTCCAAATAAGCCAAGAATTCCCAATCAGACTTACCTACCAATGCGCTTCTAGATGAAGGGGCGAGATATGTTTGCGAGTCTTTTGAATCTTTACTGGAAAGCCAGTACTCTCCATACCACTTCCACGCACAGTGTTCTGGGCTTTCCCCGTGATTGGAAACTCCTTTGTTAAGACTGCAGTTTTTGGTTATTGGAATGGGGTATAGGCGCCTAATGGAAGCCCGAAATCATAGTTTCATATCAATGTTCAGAACATGAGTTGCCGTGAAAGTGGACTCCTATAATGATAACCTGTGGTCCTGATTTTGATGGGATTTTTTCAAATTTTAAAGAAAAGACAATTTTATAATGATGGTGACACCAAGCCAGAAAAAATTGCAAATCTGAACAGGATAAGGTGCTGACGTGGGCATTACTATGGAGTTAGAGTATCTTTAGAGGTAGCTACCGCCGCAACGAGACAACTGCAACTATTCAGACACGAGTGCAGGGTAAATCTAAGTTCCTTTTAGTATAATATATCTGTGTTGTGAGCTGATTGATGCGATCAAAAAAAGCTAGTTGTACAGGAATCGAAGATCGTGGTATCGACATGAACAGAGCCCTTTTGACCTTCCGGACGATGACGAAGAAAGGGAGATAGGGGAGAACACTCCAGAAGAACCTACACCAATGGACGAACCGCCTCTCAGGGAGATGCCCAGGTAGAAACGGTCAATGACGATGATGACAACATCCCGAACCATCAGAAGGACGAGCCTGAAAAAGGATCATCTAGTGCGGAGGAGCCATTTATCTTCAACAAACGGCACATGAAGACTGACAATTCCACCGAATCAGGACTACTCCTGAACAGATGTTAGAAAGAAACTTTCTCATGCCACCCGCAGAAGATGGAACCCGAGTAAGAGCCAAGATCCTTGGAAGAGTCAAATACCACAAGGAGAAGGTTCAAAAACATCCCGACATGATCAAGTTCAAATGCAGAGTTAACGACGAGTACGAGGAAATCGTAGGCTACAACGATATCGTGGAACACATTGAACAAGACCAAAATTGGGATGGAACATGGAAGTTCCGAAAGATCATGGATCACCAATCCATCGATCATTCTACAGAACAACCAAGGGTTCACTGGTACACGTACAAGTGAATGAAACCGGGGAGATGGGGGTTTGGGGAGTTACCACTAAAGACAAGATGGGAGTATATGAGTCTGATTCAGTCACGGTCGCCATCTATGAGGAAGAGCACGGTCTACTAGACACAGATGGCTGGAAACTACCAGGACTCAAGAAGATCGCAAAGACTCAAAAGGGACTCGTACGAGCGGCTAACCAGGCAAAACTTCACTCCTTCAGGAACAAGCCCGTGTTCATGTACGGATTCCAATTTCCGCGCAACCATGATCAAGCCATGGAAATAGACGCACGCAATGGAGAAACAAAGTGGAGAGATGCCGAGTATGATTCGAACTTAATCAGATTTGATGAGTACGAGACCTTCATTAACAAAGGAAAGGGACATTACCCTGGACCAGATTGGATGAAGATTCGAGTGCATATTGTGTACGCAGTCAAACACCATGGGCGACACAAAGCACGACTTGTCGCTGAAGGACATCTCACTGATACACCAATAGACTCCGTCTATTCCAGTATGGTTTCGTTACGAGGGAATCGTATCCTTTCACTTTTCCTCGCAGAACTCTATGATTGTGAGGTATGGGAAAAAGACATTGGAAACGCCTACTTGGAATCATATACGAATGAGAAGGTGTACGTTGTCGCAAGGCCCGAGTTTGGAGATCGAGGAGGATGCACCCTCATCATCAGCCGAGCCCTATACGGACTCAAGTCTTCTGGATTACGATGGCCTCAACGATTTGCAGATGTTCATCGTTCAATGGGATTCTTACCTTCAAAAGCCGAATCAGACACATGGATGAGAGACAAAGGGAGCAACTACGAATACATCGCTGTGACGTAGACGACCTCCTTATTGTCAGCAAAGACGACATCAAGATCATCGCGCATTAGGAAGGGGAGCACAAGTTCAAACTTAAGAGGAACCGGTGCCATCTAGCTTCCACCTAGGATGTGTTTTCTTCCGTGATGAGAACGGAGTACTGGATTTACGCACCTCGCAAATATATTTGAGAAGGTACTCAGCAACTACCAAGGATCTTCGGAACATGCCAAACAAGCCTCATCTCCATCATCAAAGGAGACCATCCAAGAGACTGACACAACAGAGCTACTCGATAGGACCCACACAAAAGATTATCATGTCACTCATCGGTAGTCCACAATGGGCAATCCAAATTGGAAGTGTTCGAATCGCAACGGCAACACATGACGATGTCCAGATTTCGGGCAGCACCAAGAATGGGTCACTTAGGGATCGAGTCAAGAGAATCTGTGGGTACTTTCCAAGATGAGACACGGCATAATACGTACGAAAGGAGGAACGGATTACTCAGCGATTTCCAAGAAAGAGTACGAATGGAATACTCATGCTACCATGGTGCCAAAGAAGTTCAGCCGCACAACGCACCGGTACCTCGAGGCAAACGGGTCATTCCTCACCACATATGTGGATGCGAACCTCTATCACGATTCTCATCAGTGGACGGTCAGTCACCGGAGTTCTACACCTAGCGAACAAAATCCCTCGACTGGTTCAGCAAGTACAGTCAACAGTCGAGACCGCAACGTTCGAATCTGAGATATGTTGCAGCCGTACCGCCACTGACAATCATTGACCTACGGAGCCGTTCAGGTACCTAGGAGAACTGGTCGACACACCGACCATGATGTTCGGAGACAACCAGACGGTAGTCAACACCGCTCGATGCCACACTCAAGATTCTCAAAAGACACATGCGCTTTCCTACCACCGTACCAGGGAAGCGTTGCTGCAAGTATCTTGAGATTCATCATATCCCTGGATCTACTAACCCTGCAGATATCCTCAGCAAACACTGGGACTATACATCGGTATGGGCTATGCTGAATGCACTACTGTTTTGGTCAGGAAATACCAAGGATTTCGGAAGAACACTCAGGGTCGACAGTCGCCACTGAGGGGAGTGAAAGCGTTACAGTTCCCCCACGACTCAGAGTATCCGTAGATTGAGTCATGTTTTATGAGTCAACACGATGGAACAGAGAACGCTGCAAGAACACGTTCTCAACGAAACAAAGGACACGGTAAATTGGAGTATTTGACAGGAGTAAAGCATTCTGCCAACGAACCGTTTCCCGCAGATACCACGTTGACTTCCGTATGAACCAGATCAACTA
>CAICTM010001775.1:0-22805 GCA_903772945.1 Seminavis robusta
ACACAGTCATTTCGTCCCCTCAAGCTAGAAGCGGGATCTAATCCACCTAGATTGCACTTGGAATTGGAAAACAGACTTCGGAATTCTGAAACAGGATGTACCATTGGGGCATGGCCCCTTGGAGTCTCAGACCTGCCGTTCACGAAACGGCCCACCCTATGGTTATGTTGCCTTTTTGCAGATTTTTAGTAGAGGACTTTCGATACCAGTCGCTGTCTCACAGTCCCGTTCTGGATCTTCGTTAACATATCGGCCAAATTGCATTTATGACTATCCAGTTACCAGATTACCAGATTACTAAAATCAACCACAACCACAACAACCAAGTAGTAACACAACACTATAGCAACCTCTTTATCAACACCACCATCAGCCTTTTTCGGTTTGCTACATGTATTCTATTGCCTATTGCCATCAATGAGTGCATATTAGTACCATCACCAATAGTACTACATGTATTTTTGAGTACCAGCGCGCTCGCTCGATTGGCTGCTGCGACCAGTGACTGGACCAGTCCTGTGAAAGAACTCCGTTTGTCCGCTCTAACCCTTACGGTACCGTAGTAACGCCTCTTTCCATCTTACAAAATTTTGTGCCAGAAAACTAAAGAAACCGGAAACTCGAGATCCCACACTCATCACAGGGCAATAACTGAACTACAGGTACTAGCTAGAACAGCCTATCCTGGGCAGCCATTGTCATCACAGTAATGACCTTCCGCCAATTATATAAGTTTGGTGACTGTTTGCTATTCCGTGAGTTGACTACATACCATCATCACGATGCTCATCCTTTGGGTTCTTTCTGTATCATTCATCTGTCTATCCACGGCTAATGGTGTGGGTGCCGCCGAGCTGGCAGCCTACAACATGACACCAGCCACTCCCAACCATGTCAGTCTAAGACAAGACGTATGTGGACGATACCAAAAGTACGATGCCGGCGAGATTGAGCTCAAGGATGCTCTATCGGGTCTATCCTTGAACCCCGTCTTTACCCACGACATCCATGGCGTTGCTTCCAAATACAGTCTCGAAACGGGAATTGACACTACCAATCCGGGAATTCTTATCGAATTGCTCGATGCCGTGGCACAACGTGCCAATTTCACTTGGAGGGACTCCTTTGCCATTACCAGCACGCCGGATGCCTACAACATGACATGGAGGGAGCTGTTAGTGTGGAGTATTGAAAACTATGACATCTCCATTCATGGATGGGCACATACCGTGGAACGAATGGAACAAGGGGTCACATTCACAGAGCCATGGCTGGATGCCAGCTACATTTTGATTGACCGCAGAAAGTCACTGAGAGACACCAAGACCATTGATCCATTCAACTGGACGAAGCCATTTGAACCGGCGGTTTGGGGAATGATCCTCTTGACAGTGCTGGTATCGGCTCTGGTCTACCAGCTCATTGAGCATCTCAGTGGAGAACGAGAAGACAGGTCACTCTACCAATGGTTCTCGGACAACCTGTATCTCAGTGCCATTAATTTCTCCCAGAACTTTGAATATGCTCCCAACAGTTTTGGGGGCAGAATCTTTGGGGTGAGCATGACAATTTGGGCTTTGGTCATTGTTGCCACATACACTGCCAATCTGGCTTCACTTTTTGTGGAAGAGAGAATCGAACCTGTTTTGGTGGATTCCATGGAGAAAGCAGTGGTCTATGGTTCCCCAGTGTGTACGTTTCAGAATACCAATTCAGACTTTTTTATCCGAGAAACCTACCCAAAGGCAATACTGGTTCCAAAAGTGGATGAAATCTCCATGTTTGAGGCTCTGAGAAATGGTGAATGTGAATTGGCCGTAACCTTTGCTGGTTCATGGTTGCTGCATCAGGTGAACGAAGAAGTCAACCCGGATTGTGATTTGGAATGGGTAGGTGACAAGGTCAAAACGGTCAAGTCAGGTTGGGCGGTCATTGCGGATGCAGGCAACAAGTGCAGCAGTTTGGTCCGACAAGTGGTGAATTTACATTTGGTGGACATTGTGGAAGAAGGGTTCCTAGACGAGCTTTGGGAAAAATACAGAGATCTGGTCGATGATGGCACTTGCACGTATGAGTCTCTGGATGACCGACGGCGACTTCAACAACCCAAAAGTACTCCTCCATCTGCAAAGGCTCAGAATGTTGCAAGTGCCACCACTAGGCATCGGATACTTAAGGGTGCAGGAAGGTCGGCTTCAGGGACAGAGGATGGTGTTGATGCGGATACCTTGACACTTCAGCAAATGGCAGGAACCTTCATTGTGCATTATGGAGCCATGGCTATCGCTGTTTTAGTGAGTTTAGTGGCTGTGTATGCAGAGAAGAAGAAGTGGTTTCAGAAAGAAGGGCAGGTAGTGGAGAAGGTGATCAACAGGACCCATGGACCCATCATTGGAATGCCACCTCCACTCAATACTTATGTGGTCCGCAACAGCGATGATGCTCTGGATATCAGTCATGTCAGCCACAACACAGGGAATGGAAGCAGAATCGTCCGCAATGACACTGGAAATTACAGCAGGCAGGAGCGTGCGCGTTTCAGTTCTGAAAACGACTACATGGACGAACCAACGGATGTTGGTGGCACTGTCAACAGGCGAGAGAACCAAGGGTTCAACGGTGATTTTGATCCGGCAGAAATTGTAGTGAGAATGAATGAGATGCAGAAAGCACTAGATAGCCAGGCGGCAACTCTGGAGGCCCAGTCCAAAACTTTGGAGACCCAGTCCCATATGATCCGGCAGTTGCTGATGAGAACGATTCATGAGCACGATGTATAAGATGGCAAGGTTATGTTGCCGGATGCAACGATTTTCAATCCAAATGCTTTCAGTCTGATGGGCCCGAAGGCATTGTTGTTGAGCTTTGCAGTTTTGGTATGATTGGAAAGCAATGGCTCCGGCTACAGCTACAGCAGCAAAGAAGACCAACACAAATTCTGCAGACTTAACGCCGTCATGCCCCGGTCCCCTGGAACGTGGCTAATAGAGATCGTAACTCATGGATATCAGACTACTAGTACGGTGACACGAGAAAGCACGGGCTTCGTCGTTGGCGAGGGGGGCGCCTTCTGAAAGGTCTCGCACCGTACCGGCACAACACTCAACACTAAACCGCGACACCAGCATGCGGCTATACAATAACCACGCCGAATTGAAGAAACGGTTTCAGTTCCGTCGAGGCGGGAGGCAGAGACGAGTCGTGGTACGAAGCTCTCATATTTTCGTAGTCCGGATTGTCGAACGTGACGTGCTGTATTCGTACCGGTATGCAGCGGCAAAGCATGTAGACCTCGACAACGCAAGAGCATACTCATAAGACTTCATCGTAGATTCAAGTTACCACGAAGCGCAGAGAGAGTCTACTTCTCATGGTTGCTGGCCGCTCTAGTATTGCTTCTGGTACCGGTACACTGATCAGCGCATCCTCGTCTTCAAGTGTATTGATCGTACTCGAGGAGAAACGCCTACCATAACTTAAAACGAACGAGGGGATGAGGACTAGGAATGCAATGGAGGGGAAATGGAGGGCATTGAATGGAGCGCAATTGAAGTGATAGGCAGGAACGGAGCCAGAGGACAAGGGGAGGGAAGCTCTTCCAGACAAGGAAAGGTGCGCACGAGCGAGCGCCAGAAGCGCCTTGGGCGGGTAGCACGAAACTTGGCAAGCACCCGACATGTTGCGAGTTGTGAGCCTAGGAGCACAGCTACGGAGAAGCAACCTGATTCCAAACTTCCCAAACAAGCTATCCAGATTGTTTGGCTGGCTAGCACCAATATCAAACTTCCGTGTCGTTTGATATCTTCCCTGCACTACATGCTTTTTAACGCTTTGTAAAGGAGAAGTCACTACGGTTTAGAGTGGACTATGGTGAGGAGGGGTTTCAGGGCAGGATGCAAGAGTGCGAGCCAAATGAGCAGATCAACAGCACAATCAAAGAAGGAAAGGGGGGCAAGGGAGGAGGGTGGAGAGAGTATCAAGATTATCCTAACAAAACAAGGGATGAAGTGCTCGGAGGTTGCCAGTCACAATGGCACGCGCATCGTGGGACACCCAGCACGTCGTCAAGTGTCCGAGTACGAAAAGAGAACCGAAAATCACGTTCGTCCTGAACCGAGACTCAAATCTAACCCTGCTGACGATTTGAGGAATAGGTTACTAACCTATACACTAACCTGGTAGAAAATTGCACTAGGTTAGTGTATAGGTTACTAACCTGATAGAATTTTTGTAGTAGGTTAGTGTATAGGTTAGTGTCAGGTATTTATCAGGTAACCTGTAGGTTACCTGATAAAGTAACCTGGTATTGTCATAGTAAGTTACCTATTACTGTATATAAGGTGTTTTGCCTTGTTAGTTAGTTAGATGATAGTTGATAGGGTGGTTAGGCATCAGAGATAGTCACCCATGACGACTCGTAGTGCCACCCAAGGGTTAGTCAACTGCAGAATGCGAGGGTGGCTAGGTAACAGAGATAGTTACCCTTGACAACTGCAGATTGAGAGGGTGGTTGGATAACAGAGATAGTTACCCTTGACAACTGGAAGGCGTGGGTCTTCAGTGGTAGTGCCACCCAAGGGTTAATCTACTGCGGAATGAGGAAAATGGCCCCAAAAACGGTGAAAAGTAACCTGATAGAAAACCTGGTAAGTAACCGGTACACTAACCTAAGATCGTAGATCGTATTAGGTTAGTGTATCGGTTACTAACCTGATAGAATTTTTTTAACAGGTTAGTGTAAAGGTTACTTTATCAGGTTCCGGTTACCGGGCTTGCCCCCCAATTATTTTGGGGGAATCCAAAGACTTTTATGAGTAAACTTACTAAGTTCAGTCACTTTTTGCTAAAATCGTATGACTTTTATTAAAAGCTTTAGTAATTCCCCGGAATGCATCGCATTCCCCGAGCTTGACGGAGGGAGCCGAAAGAAAAAGGACGAGCGAGGAACCAAGGTACTGCCAACTTGAGCTTGTCGTACTAGGACGAGTGCCAAGCCCCTCCTGAGGCACATTCTCTTTGGGGTCATCGCTCCTCCCAGGTACCCCGCAGCACTGCTCAGTACAGCGTAGCTACAGCGTACATTATGTACTTCTTGAGTTCCGGTAGTCCGGTACCGGTAGTAGCTGCCCACTTCCAGGATTTGAAAGGAGCAGACCATCACAGCATCCGAAAGGAGCTCAATGTGTGTTCTCATTTCAGTCATTCTCTCATTTGCCTTCCCTTTTGGAGAACGGATTTTGCAGGCTTCACCCTCGCAATGTGCACCAGTACCAAAGACCCACTGCCAGGCAGCGTACCTTTAGGGTCCCAGTAGCTGCCAGTCCATGTGTGCCGGTCATTGGTGCTTGCTTGCTTCGCATACTGGATCTGCACTGGACTTTTTGAGAATTGATTGAATGATCAATCATTCATTCCACAAACCCAGAGAGCAACTCATTCTCACAAACTTGACTGATCAAGTTGAACTCTTGCTCCCTTCTACCAGTATCCTTGCTTCAGGCGCATGATGACGCACAATCGTCTTTCTTTTTTCGCGGCATTCATCCTCTTTGTCTCTAGTACTGCCAGTGGTCTTGGTGGGGAACTCGCTGCTTTCAAGACCAGCCCCTCGTCCTCTGGCTACAGCAGCCATAGACAAAACGTTTGCGATAGATTTGAGAAATATCGTGCTGGAGAGATTCAGTTAACAAACGCACTCTCAGGTCTCTCCGTGATACCTGTTTTCATTCGTGATGAAAACCGTCCCCACTACTCCAAATATAGCCTTGTTGATGGCATCAACAAAAAGAATCCAGGAATTATGCTTGAGCTCCTGGACGCTGTTGCAGATCGAGCCAATTTCACCTGGCGTAACTCCTTTGCAGTCACAGAGGTCCCCAAGAGCTACAACATGACATGGACTGAGCTGCTGCTCTGGAGCATTGAAAACTATGACATATCGATTCATGCATGGGATCATACTGCAGAAAGGATGGCACAAGGAGTCACATACACAGAGCCATGGCATGATTCCAGCTTAGTTTTGGTTGACCGGAGGAGATCCATCAAGGATGCTGGTATTGATCCACTGAATTGGACAAAGCCATTTGAACCAGCAGTTTGGGGTATGATTCTTTTAACTATTCTATTGTCTGCACTTGCCTATCAGCAAATCGAATATCTCAGTGGAGAAAGAGGAGAACGATCACTCTGCCAATGGTTCTCTGACAACCTCTACCTCAGTGCCATCAACTTCTCCCAGAACTTCGAGTATGCCCCTAATACTTTTGCAGGCAGGATATTTGGAGTCAGCATGACACTTTGGGCTTTGGTCATCACAGCTACTTACACTGCAAATCTGGCATCACTGTTTGTCGAATCGAAGGTAGAGCCCATTTTGGTGGATTCTATGGAACAAGCAGTGGTCTATGGATACCCTGTCTGCACAAAAGACAACACCAATGCAGACTTCTTCATCCGACAGACCTTTCCAAAAGTCCACCGTGTCCCTAGGATGGACTACAAGGCATGCATCCAATCAGTGAGCAATGGTGAATGTGCATTGGGTCTGATTCCCCTTGACTCATGGCTAACTTACAAGGTAAATGATGACTATAATCCAAACTGTGATTTGGATTGGGTCGGTGATATGGTGAAAGAAATCAAGGCAGGATTTGCTGTCACTGCTGATGCAGGCCACAAATGCAGCAGTTTGGTGCGCAATGTTGTCAATGTACATCTCAAGGCTTTGGTAGACGATGGACTCTTGGAAGAGCTTTGGCAAAAGTACAGAGATTTGGCTGATGATGGCACTTGTGCCTATAATGATGATGACAATGGACAAGCTAATTCAAACCGGCGGCTTCAGTCCCAAAGGACCCTCCAGGCAATGGCCCAAAGTGGTCGCAGTGTGCCGTCTACGCATAGAATGATGAGGGGTGGGGGAAAGCCGTCAGGAGGAGGAACAGATGGTGTTGACTCTGATACATTGACTCTTGAGCAGATGGCTGGGACTTTCTTTCTGCACTGGGTAGCCATGGTGGTGGCCATTGTGGTGAGTTACATCCGATCATACTTTCCAAAGCTACATTGCTGTGACCAGAAAGGGCATGTAGCGGAGAAGGTTACCAACAGGACAAATGGACCCATAATTGGATCTCCGCCACCAGTCAATACTTACGTAGTTCGCAACATCAAGGAGCAAGCATTGGATATCAGTCATGAATCAGGAACTCACAACAGGCTGGAAAGCGAATCCTGCTATGATGTTGCACATGCAGAAATCGTTGCTGAAATGAATGCAATGCGAAGAGCTCTAGATGTGCAAACAAAAGTGATGCAGCAGTTTTTGGAGGCACCTCACAAGGAGCAGTTTGTCTGAATTCCCTTTTTGGGTAGCCTGTGTAGATTATGCAACTTTAGAAATGATTTTGCTTGAGATTGGCGGCTTTGGCTAGTAATTGGTTGCGTCATGGATTTGCTCGCTCTTGGCTTCATGCATCAGTGTTTCGTAAAGTTGCCCTTCCTTCAAAGGATCCACACTCGTCATAGCGACCACAGCCTCAGTGCGGATCTCGAGGCAGGCATCCCACACTCGTCATAGCGACTACAGCTGCAGTGCGGAAACAGGTATCGACGCCAGTTTCGTTCACTGGTCTGCTTCAGCTAACCAAGGGTTTGTCTTTGGACAGATTGGTGCGATCATTATTACCCTCTAGATTGATCACATGATTCTTCGAATGGCTCTGGCTACTTTGAGGACACTGTGCTCATCGGAGCGCGAGAACAGCTCCAGTTGCGATCTGTCGCCGCTTCTCGCATCGACGTTTGCGTATGATATGATACAATCGAAGCAAGCCGCGGTGCCGCAATTGAAGTGGGATGCAGGTTGTCTCGAGTGGTAAAGGAGTGCGTGAATCCGTCGGTCCACCCGCTGGAGGGTGGCACAAATCAACCTACGTCCTCCATTAGTTAACTACTTTAACCATTTGTGACCTCCCTCAGCCACCTTCTACCGCCTGTTTTACCGCTGTTTTACCGCATTCTATTAACACCGCCTTCAACCGCCTGTTCTTCCACCTAACCATTTCTACCATTGTTTACCATTGTTCACCATTTTCAACCAACCTCTATCACCTTCTTTTTCGGCGATAATGCGGGAAAACTCGAGATAAGATAGTAACAGTTGGTTTGTGCCACCCCCCAGCGATCTACCGGTAGGCACAGTCGGAACCTTGCCAGCTACATTTATTTGCTGCTGCGCGTGTGGCGTGTGAAGCGGGAAGACCACAACGGGCGTCAAGATGCCGTTGCAGCTGATGGTATCGAGTCCTGGTAGGGCTCTTATCCGGAGACTGAACGAAAACCACGTAAGTCGATGATGCGCCAGGCACTCGCGGCGCAAGCATGGGGATGGGCAAATCTTGCAACAGCCCTGTATTGTAACGGAGTGTGACTCGCCAAAATCAGTTAAAAAGATGAAATTCGTATTTTTGCCAGAAGATAAATTTAATTGGATTGCATTGGATTGGATTGCATTGAATTGGATTGAATTGGATTCCAAATAGTACTGTTTTTTATATAGTAAACTGTAATTCAATGCAATCCAATCTAATCCAATGCAATCCAATCAAATCCAATAGAGAAAAACAGCCAAAGTAAAAGCTTGGCTTAGCCCACACAATTTTTACAAAAATGCTCTAACAAATTCAACACAGAGCCATGGGCAAGTTTGCTCATCCCCCATCCCACCACAAAATCTGGAAAGTTATAATCGATGAAGAGACTAGTGCGTACAATGCGCCGACCAGGATTGCTGGCTCCAAAGCAGTGTTCGGGAAATTACGGCGTGGGCAATCTCAAAACGTTGCAAGTAAAGGCGCTCGCTAGGTTCGTCCTGACACAATGGAATGTGCTGGGGGACGTATGCATATCGAAAAAGAATGCAAACGATCTACGTGTATATTCTAAGTCGAGAATCATTCATCAAGAAGGGCACCCCACAACACCATTCAACGTGTCTTGCCATACCCACGCTATTGTTTCCGCACCGGGGCTTCACACTTCAATATTCTCGTCGCAGAACGCATCTGACGATTCCTCAGCTGAATTCTGCGGGTGCTGCTCCTCTCTGTCCCCGGCAAATTTAGAGAAATCACCGTCATCAGGAGGAGACTCTGGGATGGCAAATGCACGTTGCGAGACAGACTTTGTGTCAACCCTTTTCGAAGGCGGAATTCCAGGGCATAGGCCTGTAAGAAACACCCTCAAGACTTCGCGAGATCCGAGGGGCGCTAGTAGGCACTTACCAGAAAGTCAACATTTTCCCTTTCCCTTTGATATCGACATTTCCTCGGCAAATTAGTTTCGCAGAACTGTCCTGTTTCCGGAGAAGTTTGGCTGAGCGCTCAGAGCAATGAATTTTGTTCGCTACAGAAGTACTTTCCATGCGGTTGGCTGTGTTGACTGGGACAAATGAGATTAATACAACAGTTTTTGACTTGTGAGGCGAACGTTACTCCTTCTTTCAAACCAACACTTTCCTCAACGAAAAAACGTACCTGTATCTCCAAACTTCAGGGAAGAAAAAGCAAGGCAGCATGGATATAAGTGCACGGAGGCTTCCTTCAAGTATAGTCGTGATCACCTGTCAATCTTACCAAGCAGTAACGGGGGTTTCTGGTGCCAACAACGTCTGCGACAACCGAACCAGAATGGAACCCGACGCGAATGTGTACATAACCCTGACTTGGATCGTCCTTATCAATCAAGGTTGAGTTTGCTGCAGCAATGGCTCCCGCGGAAAAGTTTGCCATGCGCGCTACATGGTCGGATTCTTGGTTCTTGACAAGGTTGGTCACAGCCATGTAGGCTACAACGGCGGGGAAAAGGAACAGTGAGAGAACTGCAAAACACAACAAAGGCATCCATTTTGCTCTCTTACCGTCGCCAATTGTCTCCACCTGCAAATGCAAAGCGAAAACCATGCAAGGATGAGATCATGGTCGATACAATTAGTATACCAAAACGAACATCATCAATTCTCACCTTGAAGATGTCAAACTTGTTGCTCAGTGCATCGAGTTTAGTGTAGAGACGATCCAGCAGATTGGCCACCTTCTTTGGAGGAAGCTTGCATGAAATAGTGGTAAATCCAATGATATCTGTCAAAATTTGCAGAGCAGAGTTGTATGAGTGTGCAATGAGGAACACCAGAGGAAGTCGGAGCGTGCACCATGAAAGCCTTACCGGAAAAGAAAATGGTGACACAGTCCTTGTGCTCAGAATCTACCTCACGTCCATCTCGCAATGCCTCTGCAATGTGTCGAGGAAAGATGTCAAAGAGAGATACTGTAGCGGATCTGGTGGCGTTCTGGTCTGCTTGGACCATTTTGCCATCCATGCGTTTGAGGCGTGTGTTGATTTCTTCAAAGGTGGGTCTCTCATCCGGCAATGCTCCAAGGCAGTCACTCAGGAGACTTTGTATTTGTGCTGGGCACCCCTTTGGAACTGGAGGGCGTTTGTTTACAGCGCGGTCAGCAACTAGGCTCAATACATCTGCTGGATTTTCGCCTTCATACGGTTCTTTCCGAGAGTACACCTCATATACCATCACTCCGTAACTGTACACATCACTGGATCGAGTGTTGACAGTTTCACCACGGAGGAGTTCCTGCAGGAGGGGAGCACACAGCCGCCAGTGTCAGCATTGCTGAGCCAGGTGAATCCACACTATGTGTGCACTGTGAAAAACTTACTGGTGCCATCCAAAACTAAAGTAGTGATCCAAACATCATCGTAACCATGTGAGACACATGCAGCCCAAACAACCTTCCCAGCCTCATCAAACCACATCGTACCGGTGTGCCTGCTGCCTTTCCATCTTCTTCTGCCTTGCTGGACAATCCAAAATCAGACACCTGCAATGTTACGTACGGGTTAGCTTTTTTCTTTCGGGAAAACTGACTGTGCTCCGGAACAAGGGACTACACAAGGGACTGCTAGCAGCTCACCTTGGCTCTAAAGTTCTTGTCCACCAAGATATTCGCAGCTTTTAAATCCCCATGAATGACAGCAGGGTTTGATGCATGGAGAAATCTCATCCCCTGAGATACATCCCTCAAGATGTTCAGTAGTGTGTCCCCTTCAAAGACCATTGTGTTGTTCTGCAGAATGTCAAACAAGCTGCCATGATCCATGTACTCCATGACCATCAATGGCTCTTCTCCCGGGGTAATCACAGCCCCCCTACACAAAATGAAACAAAATGCAGCAATACGTGAATCAGTTTGTGCCGTACAAACAAGCCAGCAAGCACCCAGCGAATCAGTGAGTTGAATAATATTGACATACATCACGGTTGTAATACACTGTTGAGCAATGCAAAATGTGCCGAGTTAGATCAAAACAAGAAGCAAAAAGAGGAGGTTGCGCTCCCACAAGCAATGTCACACAGAAAGATGACCTACCGGGTGACGTAGCTTGGATAGGTAACTCAGTTCTTCCATCAAGTTCTTTTCAAGCTGTTTCCTGTCAATTTTTGCCCCGCCACTTCCCTCTTTGGCATTGGTGATAGTATTGCGGATGGCAGATGCCGTAGCACTCTTGGTTCCACCCCCCAAGGACATGTTGGCCCAGGATGATTTGCCAATATTATTATTGTTATTGCCAGCTTCCAAGTCTTGTCCATTGTTGGTGGCGCCACCCGGCACCGGCATTTCGAGCGTGCTGGTGGTTCCGGCATTGGATCGTTTCGTAGTAGTTTGTTCCGGTGGTACAATCCGTTTGACCGCCACTTCGGTTCCTCTGTATTCGGCCAACAAGACTTCCCCAAAACTGCCTCTTCCCACCACAACAGGAGGAGTTGCAAAGTGAAGTTCTTCCTTGGCGACTCTCCAGTACGTATCAGCCGTCTTTTTTTGCTGGAGCAAGACGACCACGGCGGCAATCATGGCGACCATGGCGACACAAGCAATAGTGACACCGGCAATGACCCCGGGATTGTCCCAGGCACTGGTTTGATAGAGTTCGACACACTCGGCGGTACTTCCAAATCCGACCGAAATCAATTCCACTTCTGCGCTATCAGTATTACAAATACAGACTCCCTCGCGCGAACATGTATTTCCCGTTTTGGTACAATCCGATTCGTGAATACAGTCTCGTCCATCCCATGTCGGCATGGGATAGAGAATGGGTCCATTGGCCTTGTCGAGTGGATAGGTGACCCGTACCTGTCCACTGGCATTGTATTGAATGAGTGCCGTGGGAGCGGCATTTTGGCCGTATTCATCAAAGGACACTTCTCCCACAATGGTTTGAAAGGTGGTTTGAAGCATGTACTCGGTCAAGAGGGTCACATTTTGATAGGATCCCACGGCTTGCATGGCTTGCAGCGCAATGGAAATGGCCGCAGCGGCATTGGCGACCAAATTGTGAACGGTGGTATCCGAAGACAATGCCTTGTAGCGAGCTCCAAATTCTTGTGTGGACCATCCCGTGAGCGCATCGGTGGCGACGACGGATTCGTGCCACGGTTCGACGCCCATGATATATTCGACATCTGTTCCCACCGCTTGCCGGAATCCATCCGCCCCCACACAAATGAGAAAGACTTGCGCTTTGGGCGACCAGTCCACTTGTCGCATGGCGTTCATCCATGGATCGCATTCGTGCAAACACGAAATCACGACATCGGGATCGAGTTCTTGGAGACGTTCGGCAGTCGGCAACAATGCCGTCGTGTTGGGATCGACTTGTACTTGGACATGCGCCACCAACTCGAGGTCGAATTCTTGCGCGAGTTCTGGAACCGGTGCACAGACTTGAGTGGGAAATCCAACATCTTCCCAAACAGTCGCCAGTGTCCGAGCGGATGTTTGTTCGCGAAGACCTTGAATGACACTCCGCAAGTATTCACCCGCCGGAGGAATGGTGCCGAAAATGGAAGGATCCTTGTGGAAAATGGAAGAAACGCCGGCCGCGCCAGCCACCATGAGTTTCTTGTCGTGCGGCAGTGACTGTTGATTGTGCTCCGCCACCACTGCGCCCAATGGAGCGGTCAAGTAACTCGTGTAGCCCGCCACAATCAAGTCAATGCCACTTGTACTTTCAGTAGTGGAGGAGGAAAAGGGCGAGCTGACTAACTTGCGTCCAATGGCGGAAGTAACGTCCAAATCGGACTTGTCATCGTACGCTTGAAAGTCCACCTTGTAATTGCGCCCATCAATCTCAAGACCACATTGTTCTTGATTAATATGACCCAGCATCAGGTAGGCTGCCAGTAGGAGTCGATTGGCAAAGTAATACATGCCGCCATCTTGTTCTAGAGAGGATGGACCACCCAGGACGATGGTACCGCCGTCGTACTGGCAGCCGTCCGTTAAGTTGCGCCGTAGAATCGACATGTCCACCGACCGGCGTACCGATACCAATGGAATCTCCATTTCGGCTCCAAATGTCATTGCTGGTGCCATCCATAGGAGACCGCACAGCGGCAAGAAGAGAGACGAGACGAACATGGTGCAGTGCAAACTGAGTTGCGGTCGCTGGAGAGTAGAGTAAACCAAGCTGAAAACGAAAAAAGTAAAGCTCAGGTTATTTTTGTGGGTGTAGCAAGGTCCGAATTCAAGTGTGGAGCTTTGAGGGAATCCAATCGAATCTTTCAGCTTCTTTGTCAAAGTGCCTCGTCGTCAATCGGTGGTCAGGAGGGTTTTCTGGTTTTGCCTTCGGAGCCCTTCTCAGGATGGTTTCTTTCAAGCATTCTTAATTAAAATAATTGTCTTGAATAAGAACAGTGTGAAAGTACTTGATGATTTAGGAGTATGATTTGCTTTGGTGATTGCACTGCTTTGCACGATTGCTCGCTACGGAATATACCTTATTTTCAACAATGGTTCCATCCAGCGAGATTATCATTTAAATCCATCCGTGTAGTCATTCTTACTTTTTGACGCGTCGACGAGAACTGCAAGAGCACGAAACTGCCTCCCATTTTTACAGGCCTACAGTACCTGGTATTGTGTCTCATCTACTGGACTTCCACCTCAGCTGCTACTCGGACGACATGTACCAGCAATCAATACCGCTAGTACCGATACACACGAACAAGATCTACGGAGGTGGCCACTGCGAGTATCGCTCTGAGCTATTGGTTTCATGTGGCGGTCAAATAAAATCAATACTGTATGAACTCTGTTAGAATGTTTTTGGTGTCTATTTACAGTACCGTCTTCCACCGCCGGTACTCGATGATGGCAATGGAACCTTGTCATTTAATTAAGTGGTGCAGCTGCAGTTCTCACAATGTCATAAGCGAACAGAAAGTCTTTTCTAGCTAGCTTCAACACTGGTTCCTTCAAGTTGATTATCATCATCTATCTACTAGTGCATAAGTAGATCAAGTCAATGTGTGTCATGCATCCTTACTTCTGCGCGCGAGAACGGCAAGAGCAAAGAGCAAAGGAAAAGTGAAACTGTCTCCAATTTTGCAAAGACATTTTTGTCAAATCTACTGGGAAGAGGGAAAAAGCGACCACAGTGCTCGAAACGGAGACCACATTGGACATGTTTTGACCAACTTTAACCATAAAAGTCAGATTTTAAAGATAAACGGTCATTTTGACTGCGAGGACCATGGTCAAGTGTGGTCAACCGTGGTCACCCGTGGTCAAGTGTGGTCAACCGTGGTCAAGCGTGGTCAGCCGTGGTCATTTACTAGTTAAATTGCAGTGAAAAATGTGGTCAGCCGTGGTCAAGCGTGGTCAGCCGTGGTCAAGCGTGGTCAGCCGTGGTCACTCGTGGTCAAGGGTGGTCAATAAATAAATAAAACGAATTCCCTATTTGATCTTTGACCATTGTTTACCTTTATAGACTACTAATAGCCCTCATTGACCATTTGCGGGACCAAGAAAAGAGCCATTTTCCCTCTTCCCTGGAAGCTAGTAAGTATTCAGTATGGATGTCATAGTCTAGTATCACAGTATTACTAAAATTGCGGCCATCTAAAATTGAATGCTCCGGTCCAGTCACCTTCAGTTTCACTTCATTGCTATCTACCGAGCCACGCTGTACAGTACTAGCTAAGTACCAGTACCGGTAGGGAGAAGAAATCTCTAAAACCGCCTGCAAGATTGCTAAAAGAGAAGACTTAAAAGGCAAGATACGTTCCACCTACAGGAATACTGCATTAATTCCTCAATGCTCTTCTTTGAGCCATGCAGCAACTTTCATGAGAACCTTCTGGAGTACGATACGAGTAGTAGCTATGCGACCATGCGAACAGTCTTTTCTATCTGAAATTTACTGGTTTCAGCCTGTTTTGTTGTTTTGGACTGTGAAATGTATAGATGTTTTGAGTGCTTTCAGAGCTGGTTTCACCTAGTTTTTGTTGTTTTTTGCTTTTCTTGCCCGAATACCATGAATTTCGTCGATTTATGCCCTGCCCCTGAACTGCTAATGAAGAAACTCAGAGGTGTCAGTGAACGCGCGTACCAGTAAGCAAACGAGAAACGAGATTGTTGCAGGGTGCGAAGCACTCCTTGCCAGCTGCGAAGAGTATTAGTCTACCGGTACCAATTTTATTTATTCGCCGTCTCTCAGCTCCCCCTACCGGTACCGTAAAACAGAAATCTGGCACCACATTCCCTCTTCCGGAACGACTCGACTCCGACGGCACTCTGGTGTACCTCATGGTGCCATGTTGGAGTGATAGTAATACCAGAGTTGGGGAACAGTGTGGGGTTGGTGCTAACCAAGAGCTGTTGGAACCCAAACACTGAACTGAGCAGCCAGGGTGGGATGGGTGGGTATCTTGCGAAGAGGCACCATTGTCATCTTCCTGTTGGCTGCTGCTCATCAATGAGGTTGGTGCTGGTTGGGCTCAAACTGTGGTTCCGGTGTTCCGGTCCACGGTCCGTCTCCAACACTGTGTAGTATTAGTGCACTTTGACAATGTCTGTCGGTCACTCCGTAGTCGCCGGTTTAATATATGTCTTTGACATTTTGCTAAAGACCGAATCATTATTAGGCTTAGTGAGTAATCTACATGCGGTCATGGAAAGGATAAGCTGAGTCATTAAAAGCTCGCACTCGAGAGATGACCAATGACTCAGTGAGGAATTTTTTTTTCGCAAAACGCAACAACAACGCTCTGCTAGCCAGGGTTTGCCTCAAAAGTTGTACTAGTATCATCCATCCTTCTATCATCATGCTCTGCCATTCCCTTCAGTTCGTTGCAGTATTCCTCTGTGTATCTATTACTAATGGTCTTGGTGGAGAGAAAGCTTTCTTTCAAACTACACCCGCAACTCCGGACCTCGTCAGTCACAGGCAAGATGTCTGTGACAGATTTGAAAAGCACCGTGCTGGTGAGATTGGACTGCGGAATGCCCTTTCGGGCCTATCATTGAGACCTGCTGTTATACACGTTGAAGGAAACCCTTTTTTCAAATACAGTGCCGATGAGGGTATTGACACTAAGAATCCAGGAATCGAGGCAGAGCTGATGGATGCGGTTGCAGAACGCGCCAATTTCACTTGGCGAAACTCCTTCGCGCTTACTGATCCTCCCAGCAGCTACAACATGACATGGACAGAATTATTGCTGTGGATTGTGGAAAATTATGATCTGTCAATGGGACATTTTGATCATACTGTCGAAAGAATGGAGGGAGGAGTGACTTTCCCAGAGCCGTGGTATGATGACAGCATGATTTTGATTGATAGGCAAAGGTCTCTGAGGGAAACCAATGATGTGGATCCGCTGAATTGGACAAAGCCATTTGAACCGGCAGTTTGGGGGATGATTGTTTTGACAGTTGTCCTGTCTGGCCTTGTCTACCAATTCATTGAGCACCTCAGTGGAGAACGAGAAGACAGATCACTCTACCAGTGGTTTTCCGATAACCTCTACCTCAGTGCCATCAATTTTTCCCAAAACTTTGAATATGCTCCAAGCAGTCTTGCAGGAAGACTATTTGGAGTCAGCATGACGATATGGGCACTTGTAATCACAGCAACCTACACAGCAAATCTGGCCTCTCTGTTTGTTGAATCCAGGGTGGAACCTGTTCTGGTGAATTCTATGGAGGAAGCTGTTGTTTATGGCTACCCTGTGTGTACCTATGAGAATACCAATGCTGATTTCTTCATCAGGGAAACCTTCCCAAATGCACAGCGTGTACCCGGAGAAGATGACAAAGTCTCTTTCACTTCACTGAGAAATGGTGAATGTGCCTTGGCAGTAACGTCAGTTGATTCCTGGCTTACTTATCAGGTCAATGAGGAGTACAACCCTGACTGCGATTTGGAATGGGTGGGCGAAAAGATCAAAACCATCAAAGCTGGATTTGCGATGAAGGCTGACGTTGGACACAAATGCAGCGGTTTGATTCGCCATGTGATCAATTTGCATTTGATTGAGCTTCATGATGATGGAGTCGTGGAGGAGCTCTGGAGAAAACATAGAGAAAGGTTAGATGATGGCATGTGTGCATATGAAAATGATGAGGAATCAGACAGGCGGCGCTTGCTCCACAAGACCCAGCAGGCGGTGTCGCACAGCACCCGTCCTGTGCATAGGAGACTGAAGGGTGGTGGCAGGGCATCATCATCAACCGAGGATGGTGTTGATGCGGATACCCTGACACTTCAGCAAATGGCTGGGACCTTCATTTTTCATTATGGAGGCATGGCTGTTGCTCTTTTGGTGAGTCTGATTGCCGCCTATGCTGAGAAGCTGAAATGCTTCCACTCAGAAGGCAAGGTGTATGAGAAAGTTACAAACAGGACACATGGACCAGTCATTGGGCTTCCACCACCAGTCAATACTTATGTGGTCCGAGATGCCAAAGAAGAATGTGCCTTGGATACCAATGCTGGCGACAGCGAGAACATCAGTGGGCAGCAAAACAAACCTGTAGGCAGTGGTGACGAGATCAGTCATCCAGAGATGGTTGCAAAACAGCAAGCCCTAGAGGCCAAACTTGACAGTGTCCAGAGTACAATGAATGCCAAAATGAATGCAATGCAAATGGCTCTTGATGTTCAGACGGATATGATTCGACAACTATTGAAGGGTCCCTACAACGAACACTTTGCTTGAGCTGGTTGAGCTTGTGCATGCGTTTGCAGGTTGGCTAGCAGCAATACTAGTGGCAGCTCATCTTAGTCTGTAGGTTTGTATAAGTAGATGAACATAATACTTGAACTGGGATGATTCGATGTGAGTCTTTGTTGATAGCTTGCTAGATGCTCTCCGGGTGGGTATGATTCCACGAGAAAGGAATGCACGAGTGTCTGTTGTGGCTTGATTCACCCCGCACCAAAACTATAGCTGGCACCGTCTTCATCTTTGCTTTGGATGAGAAGCACAATCACAGGCATCAAGAACGACACTTGCATTTCATCTGTTCGTAGAACCGGTATTATCGTGACATCTGCTTCGCGCTATCCGGCCCCCATCCTCCATGGTCTGCTTTTGGAACTTCTGGCTCCAAGCAATGCATGGGGAAGGTCGCGCCATTTCCTTCGAAATCAAGATTGTTCGTTGCGTCGCGTTGACGATGTCCAGCCAAGGACGATGAGGCAAGACGACACGAATCCACCTTGTTCTTGTAGTACGAGTATCGCGATATCTGCCTTTCGCTCCATGTATGTTTCGTGATTTCTCTGGTTTTTGGCTGGGGTATGGTCTACCGGTACCAGGTACCGGTACACGATGAAGCCACACCGAGAAGGTTATTGCTCGTTTCCGGTTGTGCCCAAAGGAAGGTTTTCGCACTGGCACCGGTACAACACAAAACCTCGAAAACCGCGTGCGCTTACCACACGTAGCCTCGACGTTGCCCCTTTGCTAGCTTGGTCGTAGAGTACCGGTATGTAGATGTTGGATACCGTCAGGTTGGGGTTTTCGTTGAGCAGCCAGCCAGCATCATCCAATCAGCATACTGGTACTCATTGGAGGTGCTCGAACAGATTGGGCATATTCGAACCTCCTACCGTATTACCGAGACCACGGATCTCCATACTGCACAAACTCTGTGCTCGAGTCCTGACCCTACTACCAGTAGCTAGCTAGGGTTTGTTCAACTGCAAGACGCACTTCAACCTGATGTTACCTTCCAGTTTCTCTGCTCCCTATCATAATGAAATCTCTGTTCAAAAAGACATGCTAGAATGATGACTCGAGTCGAGGCTAGAGAGAGAAGTGCATTCATTCAAGCCGTTGACTACAGGTAGGTGTGTATGAGGCGCACCAGCCAGCTTGTACATGGTGCAACACGAGCACGACACTATCTTTTACTTATTACTGGATCGAGGGGCGGAAGAAAGGGGTGGATCTCTTGGGGTCTCTGCCGGGAGAGTGTGTCTTTTGGAGCCCTGGTCAAAATCCTTGCAAGCTTGCCTAGTGCATCGCCACGGCGTCAGCACAACTAGAGCGTTGAAAGAACACGGAAATGCTATAGCATGCCCATAGCAGTATGAGGAGGTGTCAAGCCATGTGACAGCAGTCTCTCCGTGCTGTCTTGTAGTCAATTTGCATCATTTGGCCAAGCTACATGTAAAGCTCGGTCCCTGAATATTCGTTGGAAGCACTCAGTGTATGTACAGGAAGCACGTATACAAGGGAGAAGAAACGTTTCCGCTTTCGTTGTAGACTGACATGTTCAGTATTCTGGAATAGTTTGCCATCTCCATTAGTTTCACAGGGTCGAACTCGATTGGACTGAAGCTAGTCAAAATACCCAAGCTATTTGGCAGTGTGGCCGATAAGGAGTTCCCAGCCAGGTCACAACGTCGCAGACGAGACAGCAAAGCAAACTCTGTGGGAATGTTTCCATTTAG
Organism: Seminavis robusta; assembly: GCA_903772945.1. Lineage (NCBI taxonomy): Eukaryota > Bacillariophyta > Bacillariophyceae > Naviculales > Naviculaceae > Seminavis > Seminavis robusta. The sequence goes on from CAICTM010001775.1 coordinate 19,825, forward strand.
TTGATTCCCAAATTTCAATTCGTGGAGAGAAGTCAAGCGACCAATTTCTGTAGGAAGCGTGGAGGATACACCTGGTTTCTTCAAAATTCCCTGGAGATGCAGATCATGCAGGTTTGTGAGCAGTCCCAACGACGTGGGGATCGTCCCGACTACGTCGTTGAGTTGCAAAGAACGCAGATTGGTGAGCAGCCCAATTTCGTTTGGTACAGTGAATGCCGTCAAATCTGCCGTATCACGGCTCGAGTGCCAAAGATGCCTCAGATTGGGAAGCAGAAATAGCCCAGAAGGAATTTGCCCAGACAGTTCAGTCCACTGTAGACTCAGGACCTCCAATTTGGAGAGCCTAGAAATTTCCCTAGGGATGGGGCCACTCAGCGTTGTGACGTCCAAACGCAGATTTAGTAGCTGAGACAGATTGCCAATCTCTGAAGGGACGGACCCGGCGAGATTTTCGTTCCAGCTTGCATCCATCATCGTAAGATCGTTCATCAGGCCAATCTCAGTCGGCAGCTTCCCTGAAAGGAACTGTCCCCGAAGGTCCAAAACAGAGAGCCCGGTTAGCAATGAAATCTCTGGAGGAATAGTCCCATGGATTTCATGCAGGGAAATGTTGATGTATTTCACAACACCACTGGCATCACATATTAATGAGTAGTCAGTCCTGCACTTCACTACACTGTAGATCATTTGCATCTGTTCCATGCCAGCCGCAGTCATCCCGCCGCAAGAAACCCGTGGCAAACCACCACGAATGTTGAGGAAAGTCCATTCGTTGCAAGGATTCTCGAGATCTGCAATGCTTGGTATCCAAGGCCCCTCCAAGGCATAGTACATGGTCGCCAGAGCAAACCTTTGACGGTGCCACCTTGGCGATATGTCTTCAGTACCAAGTGTATCTAGGTCACTGCCAGGCCTGGATATCCATTCCCACGCTTTCGTTCCGGACAACGACAAACCAATTGGCACGGCTCAGAGCGCGAACAAAGGGCGATTCCCTCAGGGGCACATCCAGTTGCTCTTCCAAGGCACTGTTGTCTCCCTGAAGAATGGCAAAGGAGCAAATCCAAAGGTTTGGTTTTCTTGTAAAAGGTCGAAAGGCGGCCCGGATGGAGTGCACAAAGTTGGCGAATGGCTCGTCCCAAGAGTGGGTAACAAAAGCATCCACTGGGAGCCCCCTTGGATTGAGACCGAGTGCGTACGAGCGTCCCGTCTGTCGGCATCTTGGAATGATAATGGCCTTGTTGATATCTCGCATGGATTTTTGAGAGTAGTTCCAGCCTCCAAAGACCCGCTTGGCCAACGATTCGACGTCCAAAAGTTGCTGGTATGTAATGGACCATGTGCTTGGGCAGGCCGTTTCTCCTTCGTCAGGTGGATCTTGGGTCTGTAATGGCGTCAATTCTATGCATACCTCGCTGGGTAGGTTCGTTGGTGTGTCTCCTATCGACCCATCGTCGGTCCTACTTGACGCCACAGATTCTTCATTATTGGGGCCATCGAGCAGTGGCTTGCCGAGTAGAGCCTCCAACTCGACATCTCGAGATCTTGATACCATTACAGGCAAACAGTCTGGGAGTGGCTTACAGATCTTACAAATAAATGCATTGCACCCGAACTGGGCCGACTTCAAATTTCAGTCGGGATTTTAAATTGACACACCTGTGATGGGAAACTGAATACTAAATTTAAAAATAGATGGTTTGAGAAGCAAGGGGGGTATGCCGGGCAGGGCAGGGCAGCGCTGCGGAATCACAGGGAGAAAGCAGGGAGGAGGACTGCAGGGCTAAGGGGGACAAGGGGGACCTGTGATGCTCGTAGCTTGTCAGAAAGGTATTTTCGTATGACGGACAGACGACTCGGGATCCACAATCACGGTTCGTGATTGGGGATGTGTGACTCAAATCAGATGGTTATGCGACAATACCATTGTGGATTGTCTAATCTAACGATCTAAGAGATGTAAAGTTTGTATTTCCAAATAAGTGAGCAGTATTGATTATTTTCTAGAATAAGCCTGCTAATTGTAAAGCTGTAAGTGAATGTAAGCTGTATCCCGTCGCCTCCCTTACAGCTGAAATGAAGCTGGAGCAAGAAACGATAGGAGAGAGTCCCCAGCAAAATGCTGAGGTAAATTACCATCCATGAGGAGCTTCCGAATGACAGCAACTGTGGAGCCGGAAGACCTTATGTGAAAATGTCGGCCCGTTTGTCCAGAGTCGGAATATACTTAGCCACGTTGCCTTCGACTCCCCGATATGACCTGAAGAAATGTACTTCAATGCCAAATACTTTTTGCGCGCAGACATTTTGGAACATTCACAAGAGACAAGCAACCTTGTTGTCTTCGAAACTGTGAGAGCGCACGAGACTGTCAGTAATTACCGGCATATTCAGTTTGCTACCAATTCCTTTGAGCAAAGCTCGCATAGGAAGCAGCTCCTCATTGACATGCTGAAGGCAACAATACTCAGCAGCAGTGGAGCTCAAGTAATATCAGTTCTGTAGCTTGCTGGACCGATAATAGGGCACCCAAAAGAGTCAGGACAAAATCCAGTGCGAGACTTGACGGACACAGGATCCTGTTCATCCTCATATCCATACAATCCGGCGAAGTCAGCATCGACCCAACAATCAAGTCCCTGATCAAGTTTAGGGCTAAACAAATGCCTTTGTCACTTGTGCCATCAGTACCGAATGATACGTTTGATTGCTTGAGCATGGAATGCCTGGATTGTGACTGAATCGTGCCACCTGGTGCACACTAAATGTGATGTCTGGGCGGGTTTCGACGCAATATAAAGAAGCATCCCAACTGCAGCTGGATAGCTCCACTCTTCTTCAAATGGGGCCCCAGTTTGTCAGCTCCGAGGAGATCGGTGGCGGCAGGAAAAGCTTCTTGCTAGCGTCAGACATACCAGTTATATTCGATGACTTTATTGATGAGCCCTTTTTGAGTAAGCTCAACATTGTCTCCCTGTCTT
>CAICTM010001776.1:0-22797 GCA_903772945.1 Seminavis robusta
ATTCAGAATATATTGGTTTGATCCGCATCCTTACAACCGGTTACCTTTCGCCCCAGTACCTTCTTGTCTATGTTGATTGGTTTGAGACAGTTTACTTTTCAGAAGATCAACCACCAATAGAGTGGACCAACATGTACATCTTCCAACGCGACTTGCACCTCATCTATGTACAACTACCTCCTTTATATGCTTCAGGCTAGTACCAGCTGTCCCCAGATGGCGCGTTGAGATCCTTATTATATTTGCTGTCGATGAGGACACTTCACCTCCCTTAGCAGACGAATGGCTTATCAGAGGAAAAGGCCATCAACCAGCCACGATCTCATCTTCAGAAGTTTCGACATGGAGAAATTATTGCGGATGAAAGGCAAGGATAAAAGGGATGACTTCAATTTTCAGCTCCGTCTCTAGCACAGCCCCAGGTTTCCACATGGGAGTTCCAGATCGTCTACCAACCTCAGACTCAAAATTACCCTCTTCTGGGACAGGGAGCCTCCCACCATCACCCACACAAGTCATCGAGCCAATCTCTGCCACTCGTCGTAATCCCAGAAGACAGCCTACACAAGAAGCCTGAGATCTGAACATGGACCATAAACGTTGAAGACTATATGCGCGACCTTCTATCCCTGTTGAGTTGTGTTTTAGCTTTGACCTTTGGGTATACTCCAATTTCTGGGACACATAGATGCAATCTCAGGTGAAGGTTATTCACCTTTGACCAACACCCAGGAATCTTTCCATCCTGGCATTCTTAAAATCCCACTGGTCTCAACGGCCAAAATTCCACAGACCTGATCTCCCTTCTCTGAAGGAATCTCTGATGGGACCACATCAGACCACTCTGGCACAATGACAAAGAAATTGCCAGCCCTGAAGGCAAGGGACTTGGCACATCGTACAGGTTCTTCTATGCCTCACACCTAAAGGCGGTTACCTGGAACATGAGTGCAAGAATTAAGAGGTTACCAGACGGACAATTTAAATAAGTTCAAATCTACGATGGGCTGCAGAGGAGAACTTCAATCTATAAGGTCCGCGTATTCTCCACTTGTTGGGTTGCTCATGTTAGAGCCGGTCTTCTTCTGCAGTTGAACATGGATGGAATCGAGACAAGTTGATTTTCCTCTTGCTCTCTTCAAAGCACTCAGCCTGTGACACACACTGTAGATGGAATACCTCATACTATCGAACCCAAAGGCTATGAAGGAAGGTACTGTGTTTTGAAATTTGACAAGTCATCTATGTGCATACCGATTCCCTAAATTTTTTTATGAGCATCTATGTCGCGGGATTGTCAACTTGGTTTCGTAAAACTGGAGCAGACCACAAGTTTTTTATTCATAAAGGATCATCAACTCATGGTAATTAATTATTGTGATGACCAAACTGGCTCAGTCCAGACAAATGATATCTGATTGAGTTCCTATGTTGGGCAGCTCCAGAAGACTTGATATGATCCACCTATGGAAAACAAGGGAACATCTTTGAGATTCCTTGGTCATTAATTAGAAAGAGCATAGCGGAGACAATTTGAGATTACCAAAAAGGGACTCAACAATAAAGTCACCGAATAAACTGGTATGTCTGACGCTAACAAGAAGCTTTCTCCTGCACGCCACCGTATCCTCTCGCGAGCATGACAAACTGGGGGCCCATTGAAGAAGAGTGAGCTACACCAGCTGCAGTTGGGATGCTTCTTTATATTGCTCGAACACTCGCAGATTACCATTTGGTGTGCTACCAGGTGGCCGATCCTAAGTCACATCAGGATTACATGCTCAAGGCAATTAACGTTCTTCGGTTTTGATTGGCACAAGTGGCAAAGGATTTGTTTTACCTAAACTTGATCAGGCTATGATCTGTTGGGTCGATTCTGACTCGCGGGGATTGTATGGATATGAGGATGAACAGTTGATCCTGTTCCGTCAATTTCGCACTGGATTTTCCTGACTCTGTTTGGTGCCCATTATCTGGTCGAGCAAGCTACGACTGATATTACTTTGAGCTCCATGCTGCTGAGTATGCTGCCTTCAGCATGTCAATATAGTAAGCTGCTTCTATGCGAGCTCCTGCTACAATGAAATTGGTAGACAAAGAATATGCCGTAATTACTGACATTCTGTGCGCTCTACAGTTTTCGAAGACAACCAAGGGTTGCTGTCTCTTGTGAATGTTCCAAAAGATGTCAGCGCGAACATCAAGTATTTGTCATTGAAGTATACACTTCTTCTAGGTCAATATCGGGGAGTTCGAAGGGATGTGGCTAAGTATATTCAGACATCTGGAACAACGGGCCGAATCTTCACTAAGGGTCTGGCTCCACAGTTTGCTGTCATTCGGGCTCCTCATGGATGGTAATTCCTCAGCCCTTTGCTGGGACTCTCTCCTATCGTTCTTTTGCTACAGCTTCATTTCAGCTGTAAGGAGAGTGCGCGGGATACAGCTTACATATTCAGCTTTACATGCTTTACTAAATGGCAGGCTTATTCTAGAAAATAATCAATAACTGCTCACTTATTTGGAAATACAAACTTTACATCTCTTAGATCGTTAGATTAATCAATGCACAATGGTATTGTCGCATAATGGCAATGCTCCACAGAAGCACTTGAAGGTGACAGATGAGGGCCATTCCAATCTCTATCAAATTGAAGAACTGATCTGGTAGGGTATACTGTATTGTGATGGCTAAATACCTGGTAGCCATGATTTGGTTTGGCAATGCTTTAGGACAGACCGTTTGAGACGGAGTGCCAAGCATGTACTGCTTCACCACGGACCGTTTGCAACTGACTGCTTGCAGCTCCGCTTGCCATGATCACCGACAGTCTCCGTCGCAACAGCGTTGGGCAATAATTAGAAAAACGTTGCAATGCGCTTCAACGCTCGATATGTATTGATTACTCAGTAAAGGTGTCCATGAGAGCGCAGCGGGTGGAGGCCGGGCTATCGATAAAGTCAAAGTGGTAGAAGGGAACACGGGAAACTTGCAAGCAAAGGCACTTTCGCACCAAGGCGGCTAATGCCATGCCATGCATTTGCAGGTTGTGGGACACTGAATGCAATGCATGGTGAACCACAGCCAAGCCACGCAAAGTTACCTCTCCTTGCATCGAGCGCTGAGAGCGGAAATCCTTTCTGAAGCCAACCTAGCCAGCTACCGGTACATGAGTCGCTGGAGGCGGTGACGGGACATCTTGAAAATAGCCTATATCCTACATTGATCTTGCCATGTGCCATGTAGCGGTATCTTGGCAATAGACTCTTTCTGGTTACAGTTTGCGTGGCTGCATGGATCTGCCCTCGTTACATTGCAGCTTGTATGGGAAGGGGGCAATCTTGGGTTCTGAGGCTCATCATCGAATGCACACCCCCGTGCAGAACTGCAGCCAGAAGGGCCGAAGTTTCCTCTAGTTTAGTTCGTTGGGCGTGACTTTTTTGGTTTGCATCATCTCAAGCAAGCAACGTCAAGGTTGTGGCACAGGGTATGGTCCGGTTGGTACTGTACATGTTGGCTACTCGCTCCGAGCGCCGTAGCACAATATCGTTCGAGGTGCGTGGTTCCGGCTCGAGGTACCAGGTACCGTACCGGTTCTTGTCTACTCTCTTGTGCACTACCGGTACTAGTATGGTACCGGTACGGTAGCTAACTAGTAAAGATAGATGCATTGTAGTTTCTGAATGGTTTGTATTGTTTGATTTGATATCTTTGTTCAAGTATTATTGTATTATTATTTACAGCAGTATGTTCTTTTTTACATGGCTTGGTACATGTAGTACCGTATTGACAGGAGGGTATGAGATATTGGAAATAGGGAGGCAAGAAAGAGTTGGAGTGTTTGCTTCAGTTATAGAGCCAGAGGGATTGGTTCAAAGCAGTCACAGTCCAAGCAGTCAATGATAGGAGTAGGCTCGAATGGATTTTCAGTTTGATTCGAGACATTGTTTCCAAAAGCAGCCAGGAGGAGGGAGAGGGTGTCATCAGTGGATTCATAAGTGCTGCTGCTGTTGTAGCTGCAGTAAGATTCCTGACTGGAGATGCTGCTTTCCGAGGGAGATACACAACGGGGAGGGACTTGAACTGTCATGGTCAGTTGCTGCTGCTGTTGTTGTTGGGCAATCTGCTGCATACGTCTTTTGGACTTGAATTGTTTGGAAGATCGGTAAGAATGACTAAGAGCATTGCGCATGGCTTGAGCTGCCGTTTGTCGGGCCAATGCTTCTTCTACGAGTGTCCAGTGACCGGTGGTAGGATCCTTACGGACAAATCCCGCAATGTCAGCAGCAGAGCCAATTTGGTGAATCAGACGCGTCAAAATGGCGCCTTTTTCCGATTTGCAAGGAGCTGCTTGGTAGTCAGCAGCAATGGCTTGGATCATCTTGTCAAATTTCTTGTTGGCGCTGTGCTGCTTGACCACTCGACCACGCCCAATGATGATTGTGTGTTCAGTGGGAATAAAGTCAGCAGGAAGAACAATTGCAGTGTCGGAGAGAACCATCTTTTGTGTTTTGTATAGTGATTTTGATTGTTTGTGTTTTGGTTTGTGAGTTGAGGAAATTGTGAGAATGTGAGAAGAGATGAATGAGTTGATGGATGGCTGATGGATCCTTCCTTTGACATCCACTTCGCTGATGGATGCTGCTTGCTGGTTTTGCTTTGCAGCTACCAGGTAGCTGGTTTGTCAGTACCGACTGTTTGGCCTGACTGGGTTCTTTATGTGTGCACGGGGAACTGCTTGTGTGATCTTTCCACTGCTCTTTCCAAAAAGAATCACATCCAATCCACCTGGTAGAGACGGGATCATAAGCGTCAGACCCGAAACTGACGCATATTCAACTTGGCTGGACTTCTATGAGGGTCCGATAGCTGGTCCGGTTGGGTCCAATAGGCTCTTTGGGGCCTCGAACCTAAGCCAGTGTGAGACACCAAGAGCTCACCAAGTTTTTGCTTTGCTTTGCTATTCGACTTGCAAACAGACGCACTTCCACAATTCATCGTACAAGTCTACTGGAAAGCTACTGAAAAGACAAGTATTCAAAACTGCATACAGAACTTCGTTCGAGAACACAAGGAAGCAGACAGAATCATCAGTACAGCTAACGAAAGCAATACCGAGATTGAAAGGTTTACTTCCTACTATTTTACTGTAACAACAATAACACCCATCCATCCGTCATTGCAAAAGATGTCTTCCTATTGAAGTTACAGTGTATCACCACACAACAGGTCCACAACAGCTACGGTACGTAAGATCTTTGTCTTCTCACTTTTTCAATCTTTTTCAAACTCTCCAGAGCTCTCATCAGGCTTGGTGCTGATGCTGCTACGTATCCAATTCAGACTCAGCCAACAAACAACCAATCAACCAACCAACCAACCAAGAATGCAAGCATGGATGCCACATTTCCACTACGATTACAACTTATTTGTGACACGAACGGAACATCAATCTTGAAGGATAACAAACTCTGGTCGTTTCTTGCCTACAACCAGCAATAATAAGATGGTTTTGTTTGAACGCTACATGTATGTACCCGAAACCTCCAAATTGATGAGTGGGAACTTAAATCAGCATCCATGGGGAAAATGCACAAGGCACCAAGTTTGGAGAAGAAGCGAGCAAGCAATCTTGGTCTCTACAGTACTAGCTACAGTAGTGCATACTAGTGTCTAGCTCGCAGAAGGAATGCTGCTGTCAAGAATTTCACGTCGTGAAACTCATTTGCAAAGTGGAAGGAAGAATCTTGGAACCATCTCTGCACGATTTCTGGCGAAAACGAGAGCAAAGCTTCCAGCCAGGCCAGTGTTTGTACTGAGTGAAGGCGACAGCAACCTGATGAATAAAGTTTCATTTCTCCGACCGCCAGCCTCCTATCTTCTCAAGCAAGAGCAAGGAAAAAGATGAATCTGAATCGCTATCGACTCGGAGTTTGAAGAGCAATAAAGCAAGCAAACATATATGTTGGCAAGATTCGATTCAAGCATCCTTGTGGTTGGCGGAAGACGATCAAGAAGGAGCAAAATCTGCACACTGTCGTTCGACACTGTTGGCTGCAGCCCACCGGTACGGGTACTTTGTAGGCTTGAAGAAGAAACAGACAAATCAAATATGGCGGAAGCAAACCTGCTGCCTTGCCGCAAGGTAGAAACGCATGTATGATTGCTTGTTGGCTCTATTATCAGCCATGACATTCCAGATGCTACTCTGTACGGTGTCAGGAGAGGATACTCCTTCGCTTCGTTCACCAAACACTGTTGGGTTTTACTTCCTGACCAGGATGACCCTTTTTGACCCCTTGCTTTTGCCAATCATCATTGCTTCTTGGCTGGCAACTATTCAAGAGCAAGCCAACAAAAGAGCAGCAAAAAGTCTTCCGCTAGTATGCGTTGCATGTCCCTATGGCTGTGCACCCACAGTGAGTCACCAAACAAGAGGTTGCTCCACACCTGGGGCCTCGAACTAAGTGATGGTTGTTTCTTCTTGCCTGATCCACCGTCAGGTACCGGTAATCTCCCGGCATCAGGTATGACGGGAGCGTACAACTTGAAAGCGTCCACCGTACACACATGTACTACACTGACATCAGTGCAGTGCCAGCAATGCTGGGTGAGATTTAGCTTGGGTTTTTGCTGGCTTGCTGACATACGTATTGTTTGCTAGCTACTAGCTGCTGGTACATGTAGCTTGAGAGCCAGCTACCGTAGCCACCTCAGCTCTCAGTGATAGATAGATGAGCTGCGGATGCAGTGGGAATGGTTGATGGTGTTGGCAACTCTAGCTAGTGATTGATTGGGGTGAAAAGGCCTCGTCGAGGGGAACTTAAAAAAAGAACAGCGGGAGAACAGAGAAAGAAGACAAGGGTGGAAACTGGTACCGGTACGACTGTAGCCGGTGTTTGCTGAATGAAAGGGTAAGCGCTGTGCCGTACAGCGTACAGCAGCTATGATAAGCTGTTACCCATTTCCAATACCGGTACCGGACAACGTGTCTATTTTGACACGGCACTCATAAACCAGCAGAACAGGACTTGGCTAGTAGTACAGGTACAGTAGTTGGCTCCGGTGAGGTCCAAGAAATCTGTCCCATTGGATTTATCTCGGATAATAGCTCGAGCCAACATTTTAGTTTTGTTTTGGCTTCGACGAGGTCTCAAAACCAATCGTTTGGCGGTATGATCTAATTGGTTGGAAGCTTCGAACCGGAAGGAAGAAGGTGGATGGAAACTGGCTGATGACAGTTGAAAAGGCTTCAAAAGCAGCACCGGTACCAGGTACAGCACCCAGCGAGTACCACGCAACGGTTGTAAGAACCGGTACCGGCAGCTCGAGCGTCGACACCGAGTAAACCCAACAATCTCCAGTCTCCGCACACCATGCATAGACTAGTCTACGGTGAGAAAGAAGTCATGCATAGTTATTACACTAACCGGTACCGTTGTAGAAGCACCCATAGAGAAGTTTCTCCCGCAACAGCCCCAAAGGAGCCAAAATCTCTTCTCACAATTTCAAAGTCGAGCCAAAGCCAAAGACTCACAAAACACAAAACGCAAAGCACTTCCTAAGAACCTTTCTACAAGCTACACTAGTATTCAACTCGTATGCCTTCCACAGCTACCACTCGACGAGTTCACTTTGCCGCTTCGCCAGTCTCGGCGGTGTTCACCGTCCCCCGCAAAACCGAGAGTGAAGCGCTAACTCTCTTTTACCAGCCAGAAGACTGCGACCGCTTTCGTGCGGAAGCTCAGTTGGAAAAACTTGCCTTGGAGCTCAGCGTAGACTATCAGCACTCAGCCAACAGCCATGTTGCTGCCCCCGCGAGCAGCAACGTGGAGTCCTTGAATGCTCTTACTCAAGTCGCCCGTCATCAGTTCAAAGCTTTGCCCGTGGCATTTGCCAGTCCTTCTTCTTGTCCCATCATGCCCAACAGTACACGTCGGTCCTCTTCCTCCTCTCGAACATCCGGCAATGCCAGGGGAACTGCCCGCATTGCCTAACTGTAGAAGGAGACATGCTTTGCATGTGTTGCCTGCTTGTACTTGTCACATACGAGATGGCTGTGCATCACAATGGATGATACAGCCAACGACACTGCTGTAACGCACCGAGCCAATCAACTGTGATATCATTAAAATTTCTTCTTCCCTCGAGGGTCGAATCGAGCGCTCACGAATCGAGGAAAGCCAGCGAAGGCAGCACCGGAGAACGACAGAGGATCGAAAATTATTACAGCCAGAGGGCCAGCCTCGCCCCGCCCGCATCCTGAACGTGATATCAACAGCCATTCGTCACCTGGTTGGGCATCGAATACGGCCCGGGGATTGTCAAACCTTTAATGAAGTGTAGCCTAGCAACTAGCAATGGTAACTCTCTAACTAAAGCAAACAGCATCCGAAAGGGATCGCAAAGCATTCACAATGTCATATCTATAATAGCCGTACCGCAGGAACATGTATAGCGAGCAATAGCATTGCCATCCATGCTAACGCAACCTGCACGATCCTGAAGCGCTAGCTAGAAGCAGCAGCCAGGAACGAAGGAACAAGCTGAGGACCGAAACAAATGCCAAAAACCGTCATCTAGGTCCTTGACGTACATGTACATGTACATGTACATGTAATATACCGAGAGGGTGGATACTCGATCCGCTGATTTCTCTGGATTTGGTAATGAACGAAGGAGTGCATCCGGCAGAGCACCAGTCCCTGGCTACTCTTTTGTAGAACTAGAAATTCCGCGAAGGTTGATGGGATTGCACTGCCGTTCCAATCCAGTGTATCTTTTGACGCAACAAAAACAACAAATCGTTATATACGGTAGCAGATATGGCCCCATGTAATGTAATAGATGGATCAACACTGTGTCCCATCCAGTCAAGTCAAGCCAAGTCAAGCCAAGTCAAGCCAAGTCAAGCCAAGTCAAGCCAAGCCAAGCCAAGCCAAGTCAGTCACTGGAAAAAGCAAAAGACTCCAACAAATCATCACTGGTAGCTTCCACCGTTACCACATTAGTAGGCCCAAGATGTCCTACCACACTTTGTAGATCTTGGAGCGCCTCATTGGCATTGGGATTGATGATATAATGGATTGGTTGTGCCATTTGATGATTACGTTTTGTTGCTTCCCAGACTTTTTGAAAGTGTGCACAGGATGCTTGTTGTTGAAAGGAAATGCCAATCCAAAGCACAGCAGATACATGCTGTAAATTATTATTATTGTCAAGGGGGTCGTGATCCCAAATCAAGTTTGGTTGTTCATCATTGTACATCAGGATACGAAACCGTAGTCGAGTAGTGGTGTCATTGCAATGGGGACATGTTGGAGGAATACTGTACCGTTTTCTCTTTTTTGGTTGGGACGGCACTACTGGTAGTATCTCTGCAGTGGAAAATACTTTGGTACACTTTGGACATACGAGTTGGTGCAATGTCCCATGCAGCTCAATGGCAGAGGCAGATGCAGATGCAGATGCAGATTGAGAGTCATGAGCATGAGCATGAGCATGCAGTCCATCAATGTTGAGTGTGAAATGATGCTGTATCCGTCCTTGGTTCATCAAGTTTTGCAGGGCCTTGTGTGAAAGAGTTGGTTTTGCTTGGATAGCTTGTTGGTAGAGTTTGTAAAAGAATTGAAAGCAATCTGAGGGTCGATCTTTAAGAAATCGATACCGAAAGACATGAGATCCATCCGACAATCCAAATCGCTTGCCGGCTTGAGCATAGAGACCCTTCTTGTCGTCACTAAACGTTGACAGCCCTGCCGACTGGCTAATCCCAGCACCACTCACCACAACAATCCGTTGTCTGTCATCCTTCAACAACAGTTGCTTTAGTTGATCCAATGGGGAGGACTCCTTCTGTACCTGTATGCAGTCAGATCGCCTTTGGCGTCGGGGTGACCTTCTTTTACTATTTGCTTTTGCTTGGGCGACAGAGTTCTCCAAGCCTTCTTCTTTGTCACTAACTGTTGACATCGTATAGTACTAGCTAGCTGCTAGCTAGTACGGTAGCAATCTCGAGGTTTGAAGGTTGTGATGTGCATGAGACAATGTCGTGCTGTCCACGAAAAGGATCCAAAAGATTCTGCCCCAAACCCTAAATAAACGCTATTAATAGCCCTAAAGATCAGATCAGCAAAGACGCTTTTAGCTGTCCTCGATCGATAGACTACTAGAGTAAAGACGGTGCTGGGTGCTGGGACCGGAAGGTCCCAGTACCGGCACCGGTATGGCACAATGCACAGCTACATGTACATTTTCAATAGATGTAGCCGTGTAGAGCAACTATGCCCAACCAGCCTGAGCCTTCTTCTTTTCTTGAGGGCAGCAGCAGCACCAGCAGCAGGGAAGGAACAATCTTTTCTAGAACTACATGTAGTCTAGCTAGCTAGAATTTAGAGAAGGTTGAATATGATGAATGAATGGAAAAATAGCTCTTTTGCTTAGTTTAGTAAAATTAAAAGTTTAGTGATACAAGTTGTCATGGAAAATGGAAAATGGAATTTGGCCCTTAGAAGAAGAAGGAAGCTGCTTGGGATTCGGCAGGAGTGCTGTTGCGAGATTTGCGGGAAAGCCGGGATCGTCGTGAAGAGGATCTGGAAGATACTGAAGAAGATGTGGCTGCGGGGACATTTCCCATGCCAGCAACTAAGATCGTCTTTTTGCTTGCAATCTTAGTGCTTGTATTGATGGTGCTTGTAGCTCTGGTCGTACCATCAGTGCTAGATCTAGTACTAGTAGTCAGCAGTTGAGCTTGGCAAACAGAAAAGGCTTCATTCAGAGAAACACTCTTGCGGCTTCCAGTAGAAGAATAGCTCAAGCTGCAGCAGTCTTCATCCGCAGCATATGCATAGTAGAAGAAGGAAGAATTGGTAGTGGTAGAGGTAGACATGGTTGGGTTTTTGGGATGTTTGATGTTTGATGTTTCTGGAGATTGAAATTGTGAGATCAAAGGAATAATGAGAGGAAGGATTTGGTTTGAGGTTGGAGGTTTGACCGAAGTTTGAAGAGGAGGAGAAGCAAAGAACGCAAAGGGATTGGACGAACAAGCGTGATATCCCCTTCTTCACCTTCAACTGCCCGCAATAGCTCTTCAATAACTGAGTGGAGAATACCATCTCACCAACCGTTCTCACCTACATGTAAAAAGTGACTGCACAGCTCTGCACCGTACTCAAATTGCACAGTCAAAGCAATCAATGAAGACTAGCTGTTTTCTAATGACTCTCCCTCTGTTCTTTTTGCTTTTTGCCACTTCAGATTACCATGCGCCATGCCACCACTATGACACATCTACCGTGTGACTCGACTCACTATGCTTTCCTCAAGTGTCCTCATCACGTGCATCATCGTCTACAAGTACCTAATAAGTAATGGAGGCTCTGTAGGTCATTGTCGTCATTGTGGTGACTTGTGGTCTTCTTTGAAACAGTCAAGATCCAGACACAAGAGAAATGCGGCACCTGCGCCTATGAGCTCGAGTATTCGGTACCAGTACTACTACATGTATGAACTATTGAAGTTTACCCTTACGTTACGCATCATGAGGACTACCAGAACAGGTGGCGAATATTGGGAAAATTGCAGTGTTTCTCATCTTCTCTACCTTCTACAAAACTCTTAAAGCAGACTTAGTTCATAACATTGATTTCTATGTAGATAATTAAACAACGTTGTACAATACTCTTCCCCGCGTTGGTTTGATTGAGAAGGGCAACGCAACTCAACAGACGGTATCGATCAGCTCAGATTTCAGCTACTGAGTCATTCTCAGTAGTCAAAATAATGGAGGAGTAGTCCGCCCTACTCCCAGGTAGAGAAAATGTACGACTGCAGAACGGGGTCATTGGTCATTGGGGTACAACCCAATAACCCAATGTCACTCCAAAAGCTCTCCCAAATCCAAAACTAGACTACATGTATGCTCACATTTTGGATCCTCTCCATCGGGCCTGGAAGGTTATGGTACGCCTGGATCTGAGAGAGCCCACTTTAGCTCCCATTGGTATTCACCAAGTAGACTAAGCAAGAGTTTCCTTTTCATCTGAGGTGTCCTTTTCATCTCAGACGGAACCTTCTTTCTCACTCTTCCCACTTTAGGTACCGTACCGCTAGAGTGACAGTCGGGGACTACTAAAGACCCGGCATCTGATATCTATCTGATATGCTATGATCAGATCCTACTCACCACTCACCACTTCGTTGCTCGTCCAGAAGCAAAACCGAGCCGCATGGAGCAACTTTACTAGCTAGTAGTGAACAATCAATTACTCATCATTCGAAACTGGATCCGGCTACTAGGTATAGACGTAACTACCGGTATTGCAGCTACTAGCTGCAGTCTGGCTCTTGTTATGAGCGATCATGGGGAGCAATGCATTCCATTGGAGCCATGTTCTGGCTGCTGCAAGCTGCAAGGCCAGTGCATGATGCCACTTTACACTTTCAAGCTTTCAAGAAGATTGACACCAACAAAAACTCGAAATTCCGAAACTCTCGAATGAAGTAAGTAGTGCTGTCCTCGTCGGGCGCGAGAGCTTGAGCGATACAGCCCAGGCTTTGAGCGATACAGCGCTGGCCCCAGTCTCCAGTGATGGAGTCGAAACCATTCTGGCACGAAGATGACGAGAAACTCGACTCAAACCGCCTCTACGTAGCTGTCCGGTACCGTTAGCTACATGAAGTAGCTGGAGACGAGCTAGCGGCCGAGGACCAGCCACGACGAGACTTTTCTATACAGCCATTCAGCCAATAGGTAGCCTGATGCGTGGGGAATCAAATCCAAGAATGTGGAAATGTCGGTTGATTTTTTTCCCGTTTCGCTCCGGCCATGGAACACAGGCAGTTTTCTAGTACATGTAAGGACGTTCTTTGCTTGCATCAGCCAGATTGCAGCAAATCTCGCAACTTTACTCCATCCAAACAGCCGTACATCAACGAGTGGAAGCAAATGAAAATGAGAGTCGAATCTACACGATGAGTCAGTCCATCAAGGGAAGTCTGTGCTTTTCCGCCACATAAGACAAGGAGGTAATGCCATTGTTGCACAGATTGCAGAAATTATACTAGCTAGTATTGACGAGCTCTCGCTGCCATGGGTGGCCCTTGTCATTGGCAATGAGACTAGGCAGGCAGTTGCTGCAGCTGTGTTAGTACTGTACTAGTACTAGATCTAGCATCTAGAGACTATTCCACTGGAAATTCCAGTACTCGCACATTGTGGGAAAAGGTTCCACGCTCCACGCTCCGACGCTGGAACTGCATACCGTAAAAGTATAGTACGCAAATTTTGGTCGAATGATGATGATGAATGCGATGAAGACGGCGAACGTGATTGCCTAGCCTGCTAGACTGGCTATTTAAAAAAATAGCTATTGCCCCTTGCCAGTTCCTGAAGAATCGGTAAGCTTCCGAAGCACTTGGGCGTAGATCCGCTGCTACTCTAAGTATGATAGCCCGAGCTCGATTCTCGGAATAGTAAAAATAGTATTCCAGCTCTGTGCCTTGATGCATTACAGTCTACTCGCACTAATATTACTTATTTAATATTACTTCTCGCTGTTATATTACCTGATTCTTCGGATCCCCCCCCAGTCCCGCATATCCGTGAATGACGAATGACGTCAGTACCCTCGCAAATCTCGTAGCAGCAAAACAATCGCTCGCAATCCATCGCAAACCATCCAACTCGACAGAGACATACATGTAAATGCCAATGCATGCCGATGAGGTGCCAATAAGAGGCCAACCGGAGCCCCGCACCTCTCCTTGCCTGTCCGATTCTCTGCCAGTCCGCGCAAATCTTCGTACGTGGGGTTTTTCATGGTGTTTTCGCGAGATTTGCGCAGAATGGCAGAGAGGAGACAAAAACAATTCTCTCAGCAACAAAACAAGTGCAAGCAAACCATACCAATCCCCCCAATCCGACTTAGACCAACATGAACGGCGCCGTGACAGCTCTATCCATTCGTACTTTACTAGTGGAACCGGCCCTTGAAAAGCCTAATATTACTTCTCTCTATTATATTACCCGAAGTCCGAAATCCCCCCCAAGTAATATTAGAGCGAGTTGACTGTATTAGGGTGTTCATTATGGTTGCCACAGTTTCGAGACAAGACTTAGTACGACTGTACCTGGTACAAGACTAAGTACCAGTACCACTGTTGTTTGTTGTTTACCAATGCGACCAAAAATGAGCCACCTACCGGTACCGGCTAGAACTCAGTTTGGAACGCCATGAGCTACACCTATACTCCGTAGCCAGTGGTGAGTGCTACAGTACGGTAGCTAGCTGGTATGCATAGTGGTTTGAACGGTTTAACCAAGTGCAGCGGCTACGGTATGAGTGGTGGATGATGACATTGTCTCGAAGCTGAAGTATCCAACGCCATGAGCTACACCCGTACTCTACGTACAATGGCTGGGGTGCATGCAGGAGCTATGCAGGGTTCACAGGTGTTCACAGTGTTCTTGGTCCAAATTCGGTACCGGTACTCGTGCGTGTTGTTCAAACAGAATGACGGTGGGATCCATTCTGATTGTGTAGTCTAGACTATTCAGCACTCGAGTATTCTTCAAAGAGTGGTGTATACGTGTATACTAGTACTCCTGGAGTGGTACTAAGAATAAATCCCGCTGGAGAACCTCTGGAGTTCACTGTATCTTTGGAAGAGTAGAAAATGTGATATACTGCGTTCGTCACTGAGGAGTGGTGGGGATAACTATCTTAAATAATGTAAAGCAGGACTCTAAGTCAATAGCTTCTCTGTTGTTTAGTAAAGGGGCAGTCGAAAGGTCCTCTTTGATGGTACTTCCAGAAGATAGCAAGGGAACCTTCACGCTTTGCCGCCACCGACGCTTCTATTCTACAAACAACAAGACACAACAAACTCACAACAACAAACTCCAACAAACTGTATTGGTGGTATACTAGCTAGCTCTAGCTTCACCAAGTCTTGTCTGTCTGTGTCTGTTTGTCTCTGTTTGTCTCTGTCTACTACTGCTAGGAGCTCAGCAGAAGAAGAAGAAGAAAGAACGCTTGTGTAGCTACTGACTGCTCCACGCTCCACGCTCCACGGTGTGAAGAGAGTTAGTTGACAATGGGAAAACGAAGACTTCAAGCCGCTCCTCCTGGTAGTACTTCTACTAGTGCTTCTACTGCTAGCAGTACTACTAGTTTGACTCCATTTGATTACTTCTATGGAGAAGACTCTCTACCAGCGCATCCTGCCGATTGGACTTCTTCCACGGTGAATGAAGATTCCACGGTAGAAACTCCTTCTGATTCCGATTCCGATTCCACGCTCCAAACTGATTCCACGGTCACTCAAAGTTCCACTCCCACCAATGACAAGAAGAACTCTGCCATTCACTACGTCGACGAGGATGATCCTAGTGCCACTGCCACTGAAACTACAACTACAACAAGTGCAACGAGTACTAGCAAGAGACGGACCCGTGAAGGCCACTTGCTAGTCTTACTCCCACTTACCAGAGATGTTCAAAAAGAAGATGATTCACGAACACTACTCGAGTTTCGCGTCTACGTGGAATTGGCCGCCTTTTTGGCCCATCAGCACATTCAGCATCGCAGTGGATTGGTCCTGCCCAATGTACAACGGCGACTCAGAGATCAACACTGCGACTTTTCATGGACCTATCAGCACTATGATACACGATTCTCGCCCTTTCATGCCGTCAAAGGAATCAACGACGCTTATCATCATCATCATGACACACACAAGGAGAGACCATTTGCCGTCATGGGCGCTGCAAGTTCGGCGGTTTCCAGCACTCTGGCAACCATTGGAGCTGCCATGGAGATTCCGCAGATTACCAGTTCCTCCACAGCGTCTACACTCGATCGAGCACCACTGGCGGCACGTACCATTACCAGCAACCGTGGAGATGCACACGCTATCATGGCATACTTTCACTTTATCAACGTCAAAACAGTATCCTTGCTATTCCTAGATGATTCCTGGGGACGCAATTATCAAAACGATTTCCAACAATATGCACATCAATACAACATTACACTCCTGCATTCCATACCCTACCTCGATGTTAATCCACACAATCTGGACGTTGCCTTGAATCAAGTACAACAAGCACAATCCAGATACTGGATTGGAATTCTCGCTCCCAGTCAGTGGAAACCGGTTGTACGAAAGGCATACCAGTGGGGACTCATGGGACACGACAATCCAGACAAATATCAATGGTTCCTACCTGATCTCGTTGAATTGCGTGGGGACGCTTTTGCATTGGATGCAAACACCGAAACCGATATTGCATTGGCCATACACGGAATTGGAATGCCATTTATACAGCTCAAACCAAATCAGGCACTCGATCGAGCATTGGCAAGTGTCGCCACCGACACGAAACTACAACAAGCTTTCATTCAACATCATGCCGAACCACACATTTTTGACAATTTCACATTTACACACTTTCCAGGACGATCCGTATTTCAGTACTTGACATATGATGCCGTCATGGCACTGGGAATCACCGCATGTGAAACACCCGGGCTATTCTCCGCAAAAGAGTTTTATGACAATCTACGCAACATTGACTTTCAAGGTGTCTCGGGACGTGTGCGACTCGATCCTGTCACTGGAACCCGATCGGGAGATGCATTTTCTTTTGAAATGGTCAATCTCCTCTTGAAAGATTATAATAATAATGGTGATGATGCGGAGCAAGGAGACACCGCCAACAACAAACTAATCTTCTTTGAAGCAAGGAGTTCCGCAACCATTGATCTGGCGCCAGTTCTCAACGCCAACAACAACACCGACATTAACAACCAGACAGCATTCAAGCAACAACCGTTACCCAGCATTACCATTATTAATCCTTTTGTATTTCACGATAATACCACGACACCGCCACCCGAGTTGCCGCATGTGGAGCATTACATGAACTTGATTCCCATCGGATTGAGAGTATTTGGGATTGCTCTGGCCGGTCTGGTCATGTTGCTCTCTGTCGCATGTGGTCTATGGACCATCCTATATCGAAAGAGATATGTGGTCAGAGCTGCTCAGCCATTCTTCTTGATTGCTATTTGTATTGGCACATTTGTGCTATCCTTCACCGTCGTTCTGCTCTCCTTTCAAGAGGACATGTCGCAGCAGACTCTCGACGCGGGATGTCTGATGATCCCCTGGACGTTATGCATCGGATACACGGGTAAGTACAGGAAAGAAAAGCAACTTCAAAGACGAGGATGGATGATGAGACTTGGTTGTCTCACTTCATTAATTGTGCTTCTGAATCGACACGGTACCAATATATAGTCACTATAGCTTCCTTGTACAGCAAAGCCGATCGAATCAACAAGGTCATGAACTCGGGGGCACGACGTGGGAGGAGACAAGGCTTCCGACGGGTCAGGATCAAACCATCCGACGTGCTTTGGCCTGCCTTTGTCCTGCTACACATGGATTTGGGGTTTCTGGTATCCTGGACTTTTTCTCCCTTTCGCATGGCATGGCATCGCGTGTACATCGACAACTATGATTCCCTTGGCCGGCAGATTGAATCTTATGGAGCTTGTCGACCAGACGATGGCTCCCAGTGGTACCTACTCTTTGCCATCCCCCTCTACTTGACCAAACTACTCGTCTTGGCGAGAGCGACACTTGCCAGTTACCATGGACGGGACTTGCCGACGGAGTTCTCTGAAACCAAGTATCTGATCGTGGCATTGGTCAGCCTCTGTGAAACGGTTGTCCTGGGAGGTAAGTCTGCGCATACGATCGAGTTCTCGTGTACCCGTTTGGTTTGAGAGTCGAATACTTGCTCAGGTATGTATACATGTATACTAACGCATCATTCTTGTGTCCACTGACGGCACTGCAGCTATTCCCATGGTTGCAGTTATGGAAGATCCCACATCATTCTTCGTTGTCTCTACACTGGTAATCGTGATTGGCTGTCTTTCTATCCTGCTCCCTGTCTTCTTGCCAAAATACTGGCAACGCCATGCAAAAGAGCCAAAGGGTAGGAAAGCAATCAGCTTGCTTCAGGCTCCTCAGGTGGCAAACAAGTACACGTGGAGAAGACTGGAACCAGCGAGAACTTTGGAAGATGCAGAATGCGAGGAATCGTTTCGCCATCGACCCAGCGGTAGCTTCAGTTCCAATTTCGGGTCCAGCTTATCGTCGTTCCTGGCATCGGCACCAGCACCCATCAAACGTAT
This sequence comes from Seminavis robusta, assembly GCA_903772945.1. Classification (NCBI taxonomy): domain Eukaryota; phylum Bacillariophyta; class Bacillariophyceae; order Naviculales; family Naviculaceae; genus Seminavis; species Seminavis robusta. The sequence continues at coordinate 18,211 of CAICTM010001776.1, forward strand.
ATCCGATTCTACTGCAGGTTCGAAAGGTTCAAACGGTACTTCAGCATCTTCTTCTGCAGATGCCCTCAAAGCGGTTGGATCTGCCGGATACCAACTGGTGAAAGGTCCCGCCATTGTTGCAAAGGCTATAATTGTGTCCACCTTTACTACGTCGTCTCAGGAGGACACAGCAGAAGAAACTCTACCAAATGGCAGGCTCGAAGTCCTTTTCGAAGAGGAAGACGAAAGCACGCGTGGCAGCGTCGTGGATATTAAATGAATCGAATCAATCAATCTCAGTTGCTTGGATATTGACGAATCTTTCAACATATTTTGTGCAAACTCAGCGACAAACTTTGGCGGCGTCACTAGATTCCTGACTGGATGCCTTGCCGACATGTCGAATCTGCACCAAACGACGCGCCTCGATACGCAGCATCTACAACGAAACTGGAATGTTGGTAATGCGATGGCGGCTTTTCTCGGTGTGACCTGCTCTTCGCTGCTACCGTATCGGTAAAGCCAGAGAACCTGCATAGGTTAATTCAATTGAAAGGTAATCGAATCCGGGATGAGTAGCTACAGTGTAGAGGGAGGTTGGAGGCAACCAAATGAATTCGATGTCCAATTCACGAATGGTTCAGCCGTGAAGACACAAGCTGCGTTGCTTAGTACTGTAAGGGGCAACGTATCCAATAGATTTCTAGCAAGTTCGGTCTTGTCGAAGCAAGCAATGATGTCGTTGTCCGAGTCGAGTCGTAGCTTGAACATGGGTGAAGCAATCCAGATCGTTTGCATCCAGTGTCTCGAGGGGTCCTGTACTTTCTGATATCTATGGGTACCTAAGACTAGTCTACGTGGTTTCTCGACCGATCACTTGAAAACTGGAGTACATGGTACCGACACAATGTTGGTGTAGCTTGATATCTCTCCTGGTTGTCGTCGACAAGTGGGCTGACTGTCACTCGTTGACTCCCGAGAGCGAGTCTTCATCCTTGATACAAAAGGGTTGGGGATACATTTAGGCTCCTCGATCTGGCCGGAGCTCAGATCTTCAGCCAGATATCTGGCAAACTTTCACAGAGTTGCAAGGCGCTTTGAAAGCTCCGTACACAACTCTCCTAATAAGCTCATGCTTGTTGCCATCGCCTCAAGGGTCAACCAAATTCATAAAGAAAGAAATTGCAGTCGAAATGTAAGCCCGAGTTTCACAGTGTCTGCATATCCTGATCTACGCAACTCCCTCTTTCTCACTGTTTTTCGCTTGAATTTACGTTTTTGGAAAAAGGCCTCGTCGAAGTCAATCCAGCTTTAGCTTGTTCAGGGGAAGCTGTCTCTGTATTAGTTGGCTCGTTGGCTTTCAACTGAGTCTGGGCGCCATCACACTACTCTCTCAGGGATCCATGGTAAGTGGTAAGCGAGGCAAGTCCATGCTGTCCATAGCTATAGATAGCCTGTGCGGGCTCTGAAAGCTACTTTCAGCATTGATCAGATCTCATCCTCTCATTTGCTTTGGCTTGTATGGTACTGGTACCGTACATGGACATGTAGATGCTGAGAATCGAGTATGAAATGTTAGCACCGGTATACGTAGAAACTGTGAAATCTAATTGGGGAACACAAAGGTTTGACACGCACCCTCCCACCAACCGTAACAGACAAGTGACCAGAATCGAAACAATCAGTAGCCAAGGCGCCGATCTCGAGAGTGCGGTAGCAGGTTCTCGATTGACGAACAAGAAAACAAAAGAAAGGCCACAACGATATCCAGTTCGCAAGAAAACACTCCAACAAGCACCAAATTTGGAAGGAGCCATACAACGGGCACGGGCCAACGATGACGAACGTCGGGCAAAGAAATATCAGACAAAGCCAAAGGCTAAAATACAAGCTCCCAGGAGGCATAGACCAACCATGGTCATTCACATTGGACCTTCCAAGACGGGAACTTCAACCATCCAGCGGGAGACCATTGCAATGGAGCCATTCCTTGCCAAGGACAACTTTGTCTACATTGGAAAATTTGCAGACAGAAAGTTTCGACAACCAACACATGCTCCTGTGCTATTGAATCATGATAGATGCTTTCAAGAAGCTGCAACGGCTTGGAAGCAGAACCATACATCTCATTTCAATGAAACACCTTGCTGGAAGGATCGAGTGTCAGGCATCATGAAGTACTACCACAAAAACACCAGTATCATCCTGTCTGATGAGGGGTACAGCTACAAGAGTCGATTTGATAATCGTACCTTTTATCAACTGCTCAGTGTAGCATTTGAAGATTGGAATGTTGTCGTTGTCCCTGCCTACCGGCGTTATGCCGAATGGCTGCTCAGTGCTTCCAAAGAAGTCAACCGAAAAGGATGCTTAGGCCCTAAAGCACCCTGGAAACACAACAAAGGACGCCCTTGCATGGATCTATGGAAAATGACAGATCGGGATAGAAAAAGCACAGAGTTCGGAGCAAGTTACTACAAGAATCTGGATGCATCCCTTCCAGCATGGCGAGAATCTGGGTTTCGCATAGCCTTGCTTGATTTCCATGGAGAGGAACATCTCACTTGCAATCTATTCTGCAATCTGATCCCTAATACACCAAACACCTGCAAGGAATGTCGCAAGCGGCCTCCCAACAGGCTCAATGCTCAATCTTCTTCGTTTACAGCTTACAATGACATTCTCTTTGCAGCAGAGGAGCAGGGAGTGCTTCCTGATTCCATGTTGCAGAAGACTCGTTATGAGGCAACCATGGAACTGACACACTATCACAGCACAATCCTTGGTAAAGGGCTCAAAGATCTTCCCCTGATTTGTCCCAAACCAGCCCACCTGGACCAGCTATTGAACAAGTCACTGGCTTTTGAAAAGATGGTCATGCCAACAGCATACTACCTTGAACTTCAAGAGGTACACAGAGCTGCCTTTTGGGAAATTGCAAACGAGAAGAAAGAGTTTTGCTCTGTGGATGCTAAAATGCTTCTGAATGGGAAGACTTCCTGGAGGGAAGTGCAAAAGGCAATGAAGAAATCCAAAGAGTGGCCCACATCGTATTACTAGTCACTTTCCCCCCTGTTTTGTCATACCTGCGGCCTTTAGGATTATCGCTTGCCGTTGGGTCCATACAAAGTTAGAGGCCAAGACTTTGATCCTCGTAAGGTCCCGGAAATAGTGCAGTGGCAGCTCATAGCTCACATTCTTCACGTTCCATGCTGTAATCTACCCACTCTAACCCCCCTAGTGAAAGCTACCCATTTATGTCTCCGCGTCTCCTTCAAAGCCAAACCCTTTTGATGTTCTTCATGCAAACCCGTATCTCAATTGCCCTTGTGAAAGCTACCCATTTATGTCTCTGTGGATCCCGCAAAGCCAAACCCTTTGGCCCCGTACTGGTCCTCAATTTCTTGCCCCTGATCCCACGGAACCTAGCTAGTCCTGAATTTCAACTACTCTTTGCTTCAGCCTGGCCCTAGCTGGCTTCGGTAGATAATCCTCCTACTTTAAACCCCCTGTATGTAGTTCCAGTGCTGGCTTGATCGCACGCTGGTGGGCCCGGGTCTCAGAGGGACGACCTGGGTGAAGGGGCGGACAGTACTAGTAGCTAGTACCACATGCACTGCACAAGGTCAAGTGGCTGTCACTCACCAGTCTATCAGCATGCCCCGCGGTCATTGGGGCAAAGCAAATGGGGGATATAAAAAGGGGGAAAGACCATTGGGGGCCCGAGTTCGGACTTCACGCACTTGGTGGTCGCTGCCTCCATTGCGATGGCAAGACTTTCTCTTTCCACACTACTACTGGTACACATTAGGGACCGTCGTCTACGACTGTATGCAAGCAAGCAAGCAAGCAAGCTAGTAATGTTCTATTGGTAGCTACCTCGGTTGCGTGTAACGGTGGAGCTCTAGCTTCCAGCTGCCTACTAGCTAGCTAGCTAGTCGCGATAGATAACCTCTCCTCGCCATCATCAGGTCCCGCAGAACTACTGCGCGTCCAATTACGGTTTTTGATCAAGCAGGCACGAGCTGGAGGCACCAATGCGCTGCACACAATTGGTATGCAGTGCAGTTCATCCCGAAGGACTCTGTTGAGTTGCTTTTTGCTGCTTCAGCTGAGCGTTGCAGTTGTTCTGATGTTTGCCAAAGTTTCCTCAGTCACCAAGGTAAGTGCGAGGCGTTTACCACACTCAGACCATGCGCAACCGTGACCAACTTCAAAGACCAAACTTGTGTATACTTGTGCCAATGATGTGTACTTGCTTCGCGTCGCTTGATGTTGAAATTTGTATGCCTTCTTTTAGGGATTCACAAGGGAGCAAGAACAAGAACAGCTCGTAGAGATGCGTTTGTGGAGGCGCAGCAAGCACACTGATAATCACATTGTTGCAAAGGGTCCCTTCTCTGCAAAGGTGCAAGCTCAACAAAACACTACCAGCAGCAGTTCCAGTGAGATCATCCACCCAGATGGCTTGGCAACTTCCCCAACAACTCATATTGCCCAATCTAGTAATACTGGTAGGAAAACCCAAGCAAACGCCACTGACAGCAGCATGCAAGCAATCAGCAATCATAGCCACCAAGAAAATGTGTTGACCAACAATGAACGGGC
>CAICTM010001777.1:0-22795 GCA_903772945.1 Seminavis robusta
AGCTTCCGAAGAATCAGAGCCTGCTTACCTAAGCACTGATAGACACTTTCAGTGCTATCGATTCTCAGAAATCCTAGAGGCAAATACGGACAGATACCGCCTCAAGCTCCGACAGCATTATACCAAGGTTGGCATTGTGCCAATTGTTCAAACAGAGCGACATCTCAGCTTTGGCTACAACAACTACAAGTCCGGGCACAGCTACCTCCCACAGGGCCAACAGTGCAGCAGGATGGTATGAAAAAAGTGTACCCACCAATAACCACAAAGTCTCAAAACCTTTGTCAACTTCTTGAATTCCGATCGATCTATCAGATTGGACAACCATGTAATCGACTGACAAGCAAACATCAGCAGAGTCGAATGACAGGAAGCGATCGCAAAGAAGCGACCACGAGATCGATTCAGTTTGACTCTCGGTATCGACTCAGAAGATCCATCATGGGATTGCAAGTGCGACCAAAGAAGCCTATCAAGGCAGAGTAAGCTTACTCAAGCAAGGTTAGACACATCAGTGCTACAGGGATATCATCTGCAGAGGATTCCCACAATTCCACAGGAACAGTTCCAACATGGAACCAGCTCAAAGCAGGCAACAGTTCGACGGAACACCACAATGACAGTTGCCAAGCACATAACAAGAGTGAACCAAGGTCCCATCAAGTCAGCATACTACAAATATAGTCATCGAGAATCGCCTCCACGGTAACGCAGCACGCAGACGCTCCAAAAGGATCGTAGGCCTGTTGATGAAGGAATGAAGAAGCTTCCCCAGCTTGGAAGAAGAGGATTCCATTCGTCTGGAAAGAACAACAGGCGAGAGTCCCAAGGCATCTTGGACATCCAACAATGAGAAACAGCTCACGTTCCATGCCAATGGACAACAAGCTGACCCCAGATAGCTACCAAGCTATTGCTCAGACTCATGCTCACCTGATATCCAAATCCAGTATCAAGCCTGAATGGATTGATGTTTCCACACATAATTGGCGATTGAGACCATAGCATATCGATGTCCAGTTAAGTCAACACCGCCAGTCAAGAGCACAGTTTGACCCTCTACGAGAACACCGAACTTCCTAGTTTTCAGCTACAGCAATACCAAGTTACCGGAACTTCCCAGTCCACCGTTCAACAAGTGATCGGAACTTCCAGTTTCGAATACAGCAACATCAGGTGACGGCACCAACCGCCAAAGCAAGCCATACAGGAGTGGCAACAATCACAGGAGTGGTAGCCACAGTTGCATTTCATGACGACACTGTCACTTGACTTAAGATTTGTCAAACACGGCTAGGATGACAAGCCTCTCGCCAACAAGCGGGATGCCGAGCATCCTAGCAATTTGTCTCTCTCGACCAACAACGGTTCCTTATGGAGCAACCATCATTACATTAATTATTCGTTCACGGTATCCTTTATGGAACCGTGCAGAAGTGTGTTGTAGGAAACAGACACCTCAAAACAATAAATTCGTTTATCCCAATCTAGTTTATAGTGGATATCTATATCTTTTCTCTAGTTCCATACATGGGGAGTTTAATTGATCTATATGGTCACCCACTTAACTATATCCTTTGAAGATTAATCAATCCCAGAAAACAAGGAGAAAGATGATCTTCTTGGAAATAGCTTATCAGTAAAACAGTATTTTATCTTTACTAAGCTAGAGTTTTACTAGCAACCAACAATCTTCGACTTCACCTTGCACTGGGGAAGTTTGTGATCTGGGATTCCACAACAGTAGCAGGCTTCGCCTGGCTGTGACTGCTTGTAGAAGACAGCAGCTGGAGCCCTTCCTTCATCTGGGGATCAAAAAGAGGTGGCTTGGGGTTGGAATATGGCTTCCGGTACTTGGCCTTCCTTTGGTCAAGCCATTCCTTGCTTGTCTTGAATCTGTCATTGGACAAAGTCTACCTGAGATGATCCAGGGTAGAAGGAAACGGGATTGACCCATCCATGGCATAGTCTGCCTCAACAGTCTTCTAGTAATCTCCGTATCTTCCATCTTGTAGTCAATGGTAGCCCACGGTTGCATTCAACCTAGCCCTTTCCATCACTAGAACCTTTTCTTGGGCGTCGAGACCCGATGCGGCCTTGTATTCATCCAATCCGATAGTCCTGGAATCAATGAACTCCATTCCGACCAGATCATACACTTGATCAACGTAGCTGTCGACCTTCCTCAAGTAGAATCACTGTCATGCTCCTGCGTTGGACAAGCCACGTGGATGGTCTGAGAATTGTAGCAGGAACTCTTTGGTTCAGCCTTGCATCACTATCAATCTGATCCGCTTGAGCAACTCAATGTGATCCAACTTGACTGCATCCTCATAATCTGGGAGGCCTCTCAACATGGACTTCATTGCTTCGGCACAGTATGTCACCTGTATAGTGGTTGCACCAGTCTTGAAAATGTTCTCATAGGATCGACTCGACTTGTCATAGATGGAAGACTTTGCCTTGTACTCGATCCAAAGCATCGATCTGTGCTGGGGATCAGAATGAACTGGATGTAGCTGGTCGTTGGTGCCTGACTTTTCATGTTCTCAATGGCCAATTAAGCCAGTGGCACATCATACCACTCAGGCTTGATCCTTAGGTCCTGGACTATGTGTGTCAGGGTCTCCCCAAAAGGATAATACCTGGAGTCAGCCTGTCCATTGGAATGGAACAGGAAATAACGCGGAACCTTTCTGGTCCAGAGTGTTGCCTCTCTGATGGCTTCGAGGAATGAATCCCCACCCCCCTGAAGGGACTTCCCACCGACGACCACTCTCTTCCTTGAATCTCATGGTTTGTTTTTGGGGGTAAGCACTCGCCGCTGTCCGAACTAGCGTTGCTTGATACTCCTGCAGGAAGGATCTCACGACGGGCACTACTTTTGTATTTGCCTGTAAAAGCTTCTTTTTGGCTGTATAGCCTTTGCACTACACTAAAAGCAAGTGTAAAGAACTATCGAGTGTTTGAGTTTGAGAGATGAAAGTTATGAGAGGATAGAAAAAGCTATGAAAACTAATCAACTAGAGAAGAGATCACAATCAAGGATCGTAGATCTGAAGCTCCCGCGTGAGACTGATAAGTGTGATAAAGTAGTGCGGTAGTAATCCTACTCGTCCACGATCCAAAACGGAACGCGTGGAATTGCCTAGCATGACTTAGTAGCTTGGAATCTCTCCACGCCAGATAAATATCTAGCGAGATGGTTCACCATCGACCTATCGACCTGTATGACTAGCGGTCATGAAAACCCTGTCTAATGACTATTCACGAGACTCAGTCATGAGTCGAACTCAAACCCTATCTAGGATAGATCGCGAATAAGGCTAAAAGCCGTGTTATTGCATTCGCCCCCTGACAAGGGTCACAGAAGGCACGACATCAGTCGGACAAGGAGAACATATGATTTAAAGTGCGGGGCACTCTCATGAGATTTGGATGTAAGACATGTGCGTCGCACGATGGCAAACCTACAAGGGATCAGGCCTTGTATGGGTGTAATACCTTATGTTCCAAGTCTGGTAGACTGTGCCGCCATTGCGGTAGCATGTTGGAGCCGTACAGTGCCATTGTCATTGACTCGGTCTATAGTGTAAGGACCTTTGTACTTTGGCTGACCGTACTTGCGGTGCTGATACTGTTGAATCATCACGTATCGTTGACATTGTATTGATGAGGGACACGCGTGCGTTTCCCTATCGTTGTTCTGTTGATGAGTCGTTGGCGACGTTCTTGATGTCTTCCAGTTTGCTTCGAAACGGACGTTGTGAATCGCGTCACGGTTGAACACGACAAGGTGGTATGAATCGTGGCGTTCATTGCAAAGCGAACCGCCGTGAGGACTCCATCCAGGATCCGTTCACGAGGTCGTCTTGGCACTTGATGTTTTGAACAGCGATTGTTGTTTGCTAGTAATACTGCGCTTATTGGGGAGTAATTTGGTTTTAGATTAGCTGAAAAGCAAAATGAGGATTTTCTGGTGGTGCATGCAATTCTTGTGATTGAATTGGATATAAGGACCCCCGTAACACTTAGACCTAAAACTCCCTCGGTTCCTTGCATGATGAATTTCATGCGAACCGGACTAGATGTTAATACACGAGTCAATAGTAAAGAGGTGTCAGGTATTTTCCTCCAACACACTCCTGCAGGTGCCCTAAGTGCTACCGTGGAACGAATAAAATAAATTAGGCAGTCAAACAAGGGGTGGATGCCCATGATGAAAGCCCTGTGCTCGTGGAAGAGCTTGCCCTGAAGGGGCTTCGTGAAGAAATCTCCACGCATTTCCAAGGTTGGGCAGTACACAACTCTAAGGTTGCCTTTTCCAATCTGGTCATGAATAAAAAAGAAACGAATGTTGATGGCCCGAGTTCTTTTGTCCGAACTGCCTTTGCCATTCTCTGCAAGAATGATCGTGCTTTTGTTGTCCTGCATGAGGATATTGTCCTTCACAACGATCCCCTGCTCTTCAAGGAACAACTTTGCCCACAACATGGGCGACATGACATCGTCAGCTCCAATCAATTCCGCTTCCGTGCTGCTCCTCGAATTCAACTTCTGTTTCGCAGACACAGACAGCACCGTGCCACTTCCAAAGGACATGACTCCTCCTGTATGGGAACGGTAATCAGGATGGACTGCAAACGATGCATCCACCCACAAGTGATGATGCGTATGTCTCAATGTGTAGGATCAACTTGTCCTCGCACAGTCTGATCCAAAAACTTGAGGCCTTGGACAACTTGTCCCAATCATCAGATGTTGGGCTTCTGACACGAGTGCATAACACAGTAGTGAGAGTCTGCACATCTGGTCGAGCACGCTTGCACAGGAACAACAGCTTGGCTGCAAAGGTATGATAGGTTTCCTGTTCTTGTCATTCAGGATGGTGCCATCACCAGAGCTGAATAGGTCAGCAGGAGCTGCACTGGACACCTTTCTCATTGCCCCAAAGTCCACTGGAAACTCTGAGACATCTTCTTGATGTAATCTATCATATCGATGATCACCTTTCCTGGGTCAGAAAAGTCCACTGTCATTCCCAGTAGTCGTGCTTGGGACCACGGGTTGCCTCATTAAACCACTCCAGGGTTCGATTGTTTACCAGTTTCATCCGGTGGCTCGACATCAGGTCGTCCACATGGAAGCGTATCGTCTGTTGATATCCTTCAATCATCCTGTTGGCAACACACGGATCATACTGGTTGAATACGAATCCGATTCCCTCCAGGTCGCTCCTGAAGAGCTTGTACCAGAGCAGTGCTGCCAAAACCATTCCGTAGATGGCTCTTTCCACAACGACATAGAGGACTGGTCGTCCCTTCTTGTATGTCAGGAAAGGGGCATATGTGTCAGGATCAATTTCGACAAGTAAGTCTGCAAGGGTTCCCTCAATGATCATGAGGACCCTGTCTTCACCTTGTTTGACTTTTGGCATTGGGTTTGGATGAACGCATTGGGAACATCCAGAGACATCACATCCCTATCTTCGGATGCATCGACACACATGGATAACATCAAACCCTCAAGTGAAACTGTTGGGCTTCTGGCATCTCTTTCTGATGGTACACCCTTGTTGGTTTCCCATTGTAGACTTGCACGGGCCTTGACCGTGCCATCCCTTTTCTCACTCACAAAACTGAGTGCCATTTGTGCCTTTTTCAATTCAGAATCACTGCATTTGTTTGGGTCGACTGGACTGAAACAGACTCTGCTGTGGAGCTGGTCCATCTCTTTGAGCGCCGCCTTTCTGCTTTGTTGCCCCACACTTTCAGACCCTTGGGTAGAAGATGTTGTTGGGCATGGCTGCTCTCATCCTTGACTTTGCTGTGGCACTCCTGTGATTACAGGAGTTCCATGAACAAAGCTAGGTGTTGCTTGTCTCTGTCTCATAAAGTAGTGGTTGCTTCGCTCTCATCTTGGACGAAGGTACTCCTTTCTTTGCTTCGCTGTGGCAATCCGAGCTGAGCGTCTATTCCAACTCGAGGAAGCTGGAAGCCTTGGCTGGCCAGCGAGGTTTCCATCATTGGTATCCACTGCTGGTGCCTCTCTTCAACTGTAGGGTTGTCTGACTTGTGCTTGTTGGGATTCCTTGGAATCCCTCTTCTCCTTCTTCATCGGAGTCAATGTCTGTGGCATACTGTTTGGGTGCCCTTGGTACTAGCCCTGGGCGTTCCCATCCTCAGAATCTTCATCTGATTCCGTGGATTCTTCGTCCGAAGAGTCTCCATAGACTTGGAGGTAGCTCTCATTTCCATTGACACCATCCACTCCTGCAGGCAAACTACAGGCAAAAATTCCACAACGTCACGGTTGTGAAAGATTAGTTGGTTTTGCACTACGCTAAAAGCTAGTGTAAAGATCTTTCGAGTGTTTTGAGTTTGAGAGAATGAAAGTTATGAGAGAGATTAGAAAGCTATGAAAACTAATCAACGAGAGAGATCATCATCAAGGATCGTAGATCTGGCTCCCGCGGGAGACTATTAAAGTGTGATAGAGTAGGTTGCGGTAGTAATCCTACTCTCTCCACGATCCAAACGGAACGCGTGGAAGGTTTGCTAGCCTATTTAGTAGCGTGGAATCTCCACCCTGGCTAAATATCTAGAGCGATGTTTCACATCAACTAGTATGACTAGGCGGTCATGAGAACCCTGTCTCAAATGACTATTCACGAGAGAACTCAGTCATGAGTCGAACTCAAACCCTATCTAGGATCGAGTCGCGAATAAGGCTAAGAGCCGTGTATTGCATTCGCCCCCTGACAAGGGTCACAGAAGGCACGACATCAGTCGGACAAGGAAACATATGATTTAAATGCGGGGCACTCTCATGAGATTGGATGTAGACATGTGCTCGCACGATGGCAATCCTACAAGGGGATCAGGCCTTGTATGGGTGTAATACCTTATGTTCCAAGTCTGGTAGACTGTGCCGCCATTGGCGGTAGCATGTTGGAGCCGTACAGTGCCATTGTTTCATGACTCGGTCTATAGTGTAAGGACCTTTGTACTTTGGCTGACCGTACTTGCGTGCTGATACTGTTGAATCATCACGTTATCGTTGACTTGTATTTATGGGGACGCGTTGCGTTTTCCTTCTTCGTTGTTTTGTTGGATTAGTCGTTGGCGACTTCCTTAATGTATTCCAGTTGCTTCGAACGGATGTTGTGAATCGCGTCACGATTGAACACGAGCTGCGCGCCAGGTGGTATGAATCGTGGATTCATTGGAAAGCGAACCGCCGTGAGGACTCCATCCAGGATCCATTCACGAGGTATCTTGGCACTTGATGTTTTGAACAGCGATCAAGTTACGTATGGTTTTGATGAGCACGCTCGACCATAGAGTTGGGCTTGAAGGGTTGCGCGTAGTAATGAACTTGCGACGAAGTCCGTATTCATCCCGGAGTGTCTTTTCGACCTCTGCGCGGAACTCGCGTCCTCATCCATTATAACCTCAGCAGGCCATGGTGGTGAAACATCGCGCTAGATATTTAGCTGGCGTGGAGAGATTCCACGCTACTAGATAAATGCTAGACAAATCTTCCACGCGTTCCGTTTTTGGATCGTGGAACGAGTAGGATTACTACCACAACCTACTCTATCACACTTTACAGTCTCCCGCGGGAGTTCAGATCTACGATCCCTTGATTGTGATCTCTCTAGTTGATTAGTTTTCATAGCTTTCTAATCCTCTCATAACTTTCATTCTCTCAAACTCAAAACACTCGAAAGATCTTTACACTAGCTTTTAGTGTAGTGCAAAGGCTATCCAGCCAAAAAGAAGCTTTTACAGGCAACTACAAGAGTAGTGCCCGTCGTGTGATCCTTCCTGCAGGAGTATCCACACAAGAACACAAGCTAGTTCCAAGGAACAAGCAAGCACAAGAGTGCATTACCACACCAAGAACAAGACCATGAGATTCCAAGGAAGAGGTGGTCGTGGTGGAGGAAGATACCCTTCAAGGGGGGGTAGGGGATTCAATTCCTCAGGAAGAAGCCATCAAGGAAGAGGCAACAGCTACAGGAACCAGAACAAGAGTTCCAAGCGTCATTTCCTCTTCCATCCAAATGGACAGGCTGACAACAGGTATTATCCTTTTGAGGAGACCCTGACACACATTGTCCAGGACCTAAGGATCAAGCCTGAGTGGAATGATGTGCCACTGGCTTCATTGGCCATTGAGACCATGACAAGTCAGGCACCAACCAAGCCGACCAAGCCTACACTCCAAGTGTCACTTACTGATCCCCAAGCACAAGAATACGATGCTTTGGAACTCAGCGAGTACAAGGCAAAGTCATCCATCTATGATAAGTCGACTCGATCCTATGAGAACATTCTCAAGACAGGTGCAACCACCATCCAGGTGACATACTGTACCGACGCCATGAAGCAGTCCAAGCTTAGAGGTCTAGGAGACTACGAGGCTGCAGTCAAACTGGATCCCATTGAATTGCTCAAGAGGATCAGATTGATAGTGATGCAAGGCTCAACCAAAGAGTTCCCATTGCTACAATTCATCAAGACCATCCAACGTGGCTTGTTCCCAAAGCAAGGAGACCATGACAGAGTTGACTTCTACTTGAGAAAGGTCGACAGCGACGTGGATCAAGTGTATGACCTGGTCGGAACGGAGTTCATTGATGCTAGGACTATCGGATTACCTGAATATCAGGCCGCATCGGGTCACGACGCCCAAGAAAAGGTGCTAGTGACGGAAAGGGCTAGGTTGAAAGCAACCGTGGGCTACCATGGCCTACAGGAAGGACGATACGGCGACTATCAGAAGACCGTTGAGGCAGCCTATGCCATGGATGGGTCAATCCAGTTTCCTTCTACCCTGGATCATCTCAGAGAGACTTTGTCCAATGACAGGTTCAAGCCAAGCAAACAATGGTTGGAACAGCGGAAGGGCAGGGAACGGAAACCATATTCCAATCCCAAGCCACCTCCTTTTGACCCCAAGAAGATGAAGGAAGGGCTCCCAGCTGCTGTCTTCTACCAGCAGTCCCAGCCAGGCGAAGCCTGCTACTGTTGTGGAAGCCCAGATCACAAGCTTTCGCAGTGCAAGGTGAAGTCGAAGATTGTTGGTTGCTAGTAACACTCTAGCTTAGTAAAGGTAAAATACTGTTTTACTGTTAAGCTATTTCCAAGAAGTGATCTTTCTCCATGTTTTCTGGGATTGATTCAACTTCAAAGGATATAGTGAAGGGGGTGACCATATAGATCAGTTAAACTCCCCATGTATGTAACTAGAGAATAGATATAGATATCCCCTCTAAACTAGATTGGGATAAACGAATAATTTGTATTGAGGTGTCTGTAATACAACCTCCAACACACTCCTGCACGGTTCCATAAAGGATACCGTGGAACGAATAATTAATGTAATGATGGTTGCTCCATAAGGAACAGTTGTTGGTCGAGAGAGACCAATTGCTAGGTTGCTCGGCATTCCGCTTGGTGGCGAGAAGCTTGTCATCCATAGCAGTGTTGACAAATCTGTCACAGTCAAGTGAACAGTGTCGTCATGAAAAGCAACTGTGGCTACCACTCCTGTGAGTGTTGCCACTCCTGTATGACTTGCTGTGGCAATTGGTGCCATCACTTGATGTTGCTGTATTCGAAACTGGGAAGTTCCGATCACTTGTTGAACGGTGGACTGGGAAGTTCCGGTCACTTGGTATTGCTGTAGCTGGAAACTAGGAAGTTCCGGCTGCATTCTCGTAGACTCAAACTGTGCTCTTGACTGGCGGTGTAGACTGAACTGGACATCGATATGCCATGGTCTCAATCGTCAATGATGTGTGGAAACATCAATCCATTCAGGCTTGATACTGGATTTGGAAATCAGGTGAGCATGAGTCTGTGCAATAGCTTGGTAGCTATCTGGAGTCAGCTTGTTGTCCATTGGAATGGAACGTGAGCTGTTTCTTCTTGTTGGATGTCCAAGAAGTGTTGGATGTCCTGCTGTTGTCTTTTCCAGAGGAATGGAATCCTCTTCTTCCCAGCTGGGGAAGCTTCTTCCTTCATCACGGCCTCCTCTTCTTTGGAATCGAATGGCTGTGACTTGTTGTACATGAATGTGTGCTTGCTTGATGTGGACCTTGGTTTGCACCTCTTGTAGATGGGTGCTGGCAACTTGTGGCGTTCCGTCGAACTGTTGCCTGCTTTGAGCTGGTTCCATGATGGAACTGTTCCTGTGGAACTGTGGGAATCCTCTGCAGAAGATATCCCGGTAGCACTGGTGTGTGGCTACCCTTGCTTGAGTAAGCTTGCTCTGCCTCGATAGGCTTCTGTGGTCACACTTGCAATCTCATGATGGATCTTCTGAGTCGATCCCGAGAGTCAAACTGAATCGATCTCGTGGTCGCTGCTTGTGATTCGATCGCTTCATGTCATTCGATCTGGCATGATCGTTTCTTGTCAGTCGATCTGGTGTGTCAATCTGGATAGATCGATCGGAGAATTCAAAGAAAGGTTGAAAAAGGTTTGAGACTTTGGTATTGGTGGGTACAACTTTATCAATACCACTCCTGCTGTCACTGTTGGCACACTGTTGGGAGCTAGCTGTGGCAGGACTTGTACTTGTTGTAGCCAAAGCTGGCTTGGTTGGTTTGGACATTGGATGCACCTTGGATTGCTGTGGAGCTTGAGGCGGTGCCTCTAGGATTACTGAGAATCGATAGCACTGAAAGTGTCTATCAGTGCTTGGGTAAGCAGGCTCCTATCTTGGAAAGGCTTCGTAATCCAGTCTCGCGTCGTCGTGTCGACTGGCTTGCAATGAGTCCAAAACAAACCTTGAAAGTAGTTGCTCGGCATCCCGTTGGTGACGAGAAGCTGAGCGGTGGAGACGAGACAATACGGACATTGTCATCATTGGAAAAGTCTTTGTGGCTGGCACTCCTGCTGGGAGTGATGCCACTCCTGGAAGATTGGTGTCGGATGATACCGTCACTTGGTGTACCTGCGGCTCAGACTGGGAAGGTCGGCTGCATTGACACTTGATGGGGCTGGAAGCCCTTCGTAGATGGAAGCTGGTTGAAGCTTCTGGAAGTCGTAGACTTGTGGGAAGTGATGCCCTATTGGAAGGTGCATGGAAGCTGGAAATGATGTAGCTTGGAAGTCATGGACTTGTTGGGTTCGACTGAACCCAGTTCTTGGATGGTCTCGATGTCTGAAGATGGAATGAGGAAATGGTTGAGTTATTGTTTCCTCTTGTCATGGGTGTTTATACTCATGTGAGACTCGTGACTGCTGGTGTCGTCACTTGTGGTGACTGGTGCTGTCACTTGGTACACT
Organism: Seminavis robusta; assembly: GCA_903772945.1. Taxonomy (NCBI): domain Eukaryota; phylum Bacillariophyta; class Bacillariophyceae; order Naviculales; family Naviculaceae; genus Seminavis; species Seminavis robusta. The sequence continues at coordinate 11,304 of CAICTM010001777.1, forward strand.
TGGTACCATCATTTGGTGTTGCCGTAGCTGAGACTGGGAAGTCAGGCTATAGCGACACTTGGGAGAACTTTTGTAGTAGCTGGAACTAGGAGGAAGTTCCTTGCCACAATGATACTTTGAGTTGGGGCTGGAAGCCCTTGGAAGTTTCGAAACTTGTAAGGAAGTGTTCGGTAGTAGTTGTGGATGCTCCAACTTGATGGGCTCCACTGGACCTGGACGTGTCACGGTCGATGATGGTTCGATGGTGATGTAGTCGGTAGGTCCTTTGGTTGGTGATGTCACTGCTCTTACACTCCTGTGAGATGGCTGTGGCAGGACTTGTAGTTGTCCGTAGTTGTATCTGTGGTTGGCTTGGTTTGTTGTACTGGTGTACTTCTGTTTTGGTGTGAGACTAAGGTGGTTGCAATCTCTGTACAGTAGTTGCATGGTGGAGCTGAGGCAGGTGTGCACCCTCTTGTTGTTTCTTTCGATCAGGTTGACGCTTGTGGGTCAAACTCTGTCTGCTCCTGCCATCCTGTGGCATGGTTCCTTGTCTTGTGAACTCTTGAGTTGCTTGTAGCTAGCTACTCGGTTCAACGTTCACTGTTGTTCTGCTGTTGTTGCAGTTGCCAGTATTGCAGATGCAATTCTCATTTGGTTTGGTGTTGGTTTGGTCGATTTTGTTGTAATCGTATTGGTAGCGGTAGATACCGTTGTTGGCCGTGTAGTTGTGGCAAGTGGTAGATACCGTTGTTGGCTGTTGTTGCCATTGATGCTGGCTGTTGATGTAGCCATTGATGCCGTTGGTGGTTGCGGCATTGCCTATAAAGGCGGATGTTATGATGATTTTGTTTGTAGGATTGTAGGTTTTGGATTTTGGGTACCACAGTGGTACCACCACACTCCTGTGCACTTGCTGTGATCAAATAGCAAGGGCGTAGACTTGTAATGGTATTGTTGTTACCTGCCTGGAGGCTGTTGTTGCCTCAGGTTTGCCTGCAATCAGGGAGGAAGTGCTGTGGATTAGTTGCACAATACACATTCCAAAAAGTAGTAGTAGGAGGTGCTGTGGCTGGGATGCCACAATACACACTCCATTAAAGGGGTAGGAGGTGCTGAGTGTAAACTCGATACACACTCCATGAGAAATTATTCAATGCTGGTGGAAGCACTTCTGTGCTTCCTGTAGCTCTGCATTGCTCCAGTAGCTCTTGCGTGTAGCTGGTAGCTTGCGCTGCTCCGGTAGCTCTTGCACCGGTAGCTAGCACTGGACGTGCTACAGTACCGGTACCTGTGCCGGTAGCATGCTTGGATTCGCCATGCAAATCCTCTTTCTGCCGACGTACGGAGAGGTCTCCACTGGGATCTGGCTTCATACACTCCTGGAAACCAAAGATATCCCGAAAGATACCTTTTACGGTTCAGTGGCTGTGCTTCTTGCTGTGGCCGCTGAACTGTTTGGCTTGTTCTTCGCCGTTCCGTGGAAGAAGGCTTCACAAAAGCAATTTTCTTGTTAGAACTCCGTGTTCGAAAAAGGCTGATGATAGAGGAAGGAGGTGTTGATAGAGAGGTTGCTATAGTTGTGTGTTACTACTTGGTTGTTGTGGTTGATTTCTAGTAATCTGGTAACTGGATAGTCATAAATCGCTACCACAGGTCATTTTCGGTCCCCTCAAGCTAGAGGGGGATCTATCTCACGCTAGATTGCACTTGGAATGGGAAAACAGACTTCAGGAGTCTGAAACAGGATGTACCCTTGATGGAGGTATGCATCATATGCATGGCTGCATCGCTCTAGCATGTCATTCGTCTCTCAATTCGTCATTCAACTCAACATGATTTCATTTCGTTCATTGTTCAAATGGCTGCTCTCCTGCTTCTAGCCATCATTCTTCAATCACAGCTTCAGGTTGCATTCGGGCAACAGCTTCAGTCTCTATGGAATCTTGTGGTAAAACCTAAATCCCGGGCCAGACTGCCAGGACCTCATGGGCCACACAGGTAAAAAAATGGCTCAGCCCATTCAGGACATTGACTTTTGTCTCTGAACTTCAGGGTCCTGTTGCCAGGGTCATTCTATTCTCTCTTCTTGATCGTTCAATCTCTGACACAAAGTCCCCTCAAACCTGGACTATCGTCATCATCTGGTCTCACAACAGCATCTGGTTGCTTGTAGATCTTCTCTTGATTCATCAAATTGCATCTTCCAGCCTGTTCTGATTCGGCAATTCTCGTCGTCGTTCAGCAGAAACAGGGGTGCTGGGAAAAGTCGTCCAGTTTTCTTAAACTCGCATGTCTAAATTGTCAAATCCGTGCTCCAGGAAGGCAATGTTGTCATTTCGACCTGCTTTTCATGGAAATCCGAAGCACAAAAATTGAGAAGTTCGGTTCTAACATAGGGTTGCACAATTTGCGTCACCTCAAAGTCTCGTTTTGGCATATCAAATCTAGCCATTTCCGGTGATATCGGTGCGTCACGGTATCAGTGTTCGTCCTCCAACACAGTGTGCCGGGCATCAATTCCATCGCAACATTTGCTTTCATCGCAGCTTTTGCGTCACGCTACACACAAGGCAGCTGGTTCATATCGACATCATGTCAAATCTGTCTCAACTCGAAATCCGTCCCCTTAGCGTGATGCGGAAGGGGCGATCAAACACATAGTCAGTAAATCAAATCAATTCATTCAGCAGCAAACAAGTGATTCAACACAAGTGCACAATTTTAATCAATTCTCAGTATATCAGAATGTCTCAATATTTCACGCAGTGTGGCACGTTGGCCGAGTAGGCCTCGTCTCGCCACTGTCAAACTCCACCTCATAAATGGAAGTATCAAGCAATGGGTTAGTATTCGAAAGGCCAATCAATTTCCCATCTGAATTCCTCTTTGCACTTTCGAAAGCCTCGTGTTGGATCTCATCTGCCTCCGCCAACTCTGGCAAGGGTAGCAACTGATCTCAGAGTGCGAACACCGGAAACTCATCGCCGGTTCATCTGGTTGCCCACGCTAGATCCACCAGGAACATCAGTCCGGGATCGCTTCTCGGCTTGCAATGCCGAGACTTGGGACTGGGACTCTGACAACTGTGTCTGCAGCTCGGCAATTTTCCGCTTGTCACCATCGCGGGTGTCCCTAGCCTGTTGCTGCTGCGCCGATGTGAGCTGAGCCCACTCATCGGGATGATAGTATCGTTCTGAGTCATCGGGGTCAAAACCTCTGCCTTCACGGCTACGACCACGTCCTCGTCCCCTGCCTCGACCTCTTCCATGGCCTCGGCCTTGGGACCTGCCACTACCACGTCCACGGCCTCTTCCATCAACAATTGGGGAGGGTCCGCGATATCTACCTCTTCTCGTTCGGACTCGTACATCGCCCAAATTGTGTTCAGTCTAGCCAAAGTGGCTTGGTTGGGGATGATTTGACGCTGGATTCGTAACATGTGTGACTTGTAGAACCGTAGTTGTCTAAGTCGCTTCTCAAATCCAAACCCCAGCTGTCGTCCTCGATTGGGAACTTCTCTGGGCTGAACTGCTGCGGCAGCTTCATCAGTGGCTGCAGCCGCAATGGCTGGATTTGGGATGGTACCGCCAGGTTTCCTCACATTCTCGCAGATGCTCTTAATATCAGCATCGGTAAAGGTATCGAGTGAGACGAAGGCATCCAATCCTTGATCATTCAATGCTGTCCTCGTGGCTAGTTCGGCAATACCGATGGTATTCTGTAGATAGTTGTTCATGGCTGCAAGATTGCCTGCCATATTCGCCTCCAATTACTTCTTCTCTTGCGGTATCACTTGGATGAGCAACAGTTGTTGGGTCTTCTTCTCTGCTCCTATTCCAACAGCAAACTGTACACACCCAGACAAGTAAAGCTGTATTCAAGGGAATGAGCTCTGCACACCCAGTCTGTGGCAGTCTAGGCCAAAACACTTGGATGAGGCGTCCCCTCTCCTTGGCTCAACCGGTTTCTCTGGTGACAATGAGGCAGGAATTGATCCAGACTGGAGGGATCAATATTCTAAGTCCAAACCTCTGCTTCTCACTTGGAAGTCTCTTCCTCTCCACTTGAGAGGGCCCCTTCTTCTTGAGAGGTCTTCTGTTGCTATGCGGCTTGGAGGTCTTCTCTTCTTCTCTTGTTCCTCTGCCGATTACACTGGCAATGAGGATCTCTTCTTGTCGTTCTGTAGCTCCGAAACGGTAGCTTCGAATCGGCGACAATGGCGCTGCTTCGAATGAACGAACGGTATCTTCACGTCGAACGGTAGCGTTCGAATGAACGAACGGTATCTTCACGTCGAACAGTAGCGTCGACAATGGCGTTCGAACGATTAACAAACTCCTTCTTCTTCTTCTTCTCTATCTTCTCGATCACGACAAGCGAACGACAATGGGATTTCGCTTCGAGCGAACGGTATCTTCGAACGGTAGCTTCGAGTGGTAGTTGTTCGAACGGTAGCTTCGAACGAACGAACGAACGAACGGCTCCTTCTTCTTGTCGCTCGCAACGATCTATCGTAGTAGCTTCCACGCCTGATAAGCCGAAAAAGGCTGATGATAGAGGAAGGAGGTGTTGATAGAGAGGTTGCTATAGTGTTGTGTTACTACTTGGTAGTTGTTGTGGTTGATTTTAGTAATCTGGTAACTGGATAGTCATAAATCGCTACTACAGGTCATTTTCGGCCACGGCGCCAGAGCCTTTTGACAGCCACGGTACAGTCTGCCCGCTGTAATAATTATAATCTTGTATTTATTGGTCGCTGTTATAATTATTAAATCTCGAGGCCCCCCCCCCAGTCCCGGGTATCCGTGAATGAAGGAACAAATCTTTCGAGCAGCCCAACAACGTCGTACAATCCATTCCAACCGTTTCAATTTGACCGAGACAGCATGTCAAATGCCGATATCGATCCAATGGAGGTGTCATTCCTGGGTACCTCTGCGGTATCTCTGCGCGCACCTCTCCGAGGCTGTCTCGTCGGTGCCAGCCCAAGCCCTGGTTGTTTACGTGCATTTTTCGAAGGATGGTTTTGACGAGACAAAAACAATTCAGGTGAGCTGCCAAACAATTTCACACAAACCATACCAAAGGATCCAATCCGACCTAGACCAACATGAACGGCGCCGATTCAAACGCAAACGTGACGGCTCTATCCATTCGTTTTTCACTAGTGGCTAGCCTCCAGAACGTACTATATTTAGTGTCACTGTTATATTTACTGAGATCCACCTTCCCCCCTTATATATATTAGAGAGGGCAGACTGTACGTTTGGTGCCGCAAAGTGGTGTTATCTAGGAAAAAGTTTCAATTTTTTTTATTTTGAAACTTTAGGCAAATATTTAGAAGAAAGATAAAAACCTCAAAAGCGATTTGCCCCACACTCTTTCGGATAGTTACACGCACACCCTGCTTAGCTACCCACCTAGCAATATGGGTGTTCTAGAAATCCTATTCTCTTCAAGTTAATAGACATATCTGAATTCTCCAAAAAGAGTAGATATCATTCCCAACAAAAACTTTCGAAAAAGGTTTGAGTTTTGGCTGAGATACAGGCCTTTAGATATGGCCAGTTGGGGTACATGTTGGAGGCCATAAGGGATCACTAGACCTATGCCGCATGTAGCGCTACAGCATCCAGAACTCCATGTCATGGAACCAGAAATCCTGTGTCAATCAGAGTTCACTGATACTCACCGGTACTCAACACCCTCTTTCAGTAACTCTGATAGTTCAATGCAATTATTCATTCATATACTTGTCATCTCCAACATAGGTGACCGCATGCTTCTTGAAATCTCCCAATCCAACATTCTTGGTGCTGATGTCACTGCACATGTGTTGGTTTGAAATCCAATTCAATACTAAAGTGCCTTCCTCCTTCAACTCACGTAGGAATGCAACTCGGTTAGCCACATGTCTGGTCCTTCCAGCAGAAGACCAATTGTTGGCTAGATCCACAGCTCCTTTGTTGTCAACATACAGAACCATAGGTTTCTGCACCTTCAATTCCATGTCCTCCAACACACGCATTGCAAACAACATGTCTTGGGCACACTCCACTGCAGCAACAAACTCAGCTTCTGTCACAGACAAGTTACAATGTTCTGCATCTTGCTTCTGACAGCAATGGGTGCTCCACAAAGAAATGTTGTAGCTCCACTCACACTCCTGAACTCATCCCTGTCTCCAGCATATTCAGCATCAGACATGCCATGGATGACAAATTCAAAGCTCTTGTCTTTACCATCCCACTTGGCATTGGGCTTGATGAACCATCCTCTCTCAGGAGTCTTGAGGTAGTGAAGCATCAACTGTTTCAAAGCAGCCATGTGTCCTTGAGTGGCTTGTGACATGAACCTTGACAACTCTCTGAGTCTGTTCTTGGTCTCAGGCCTTGACATCTTGGTGAGATGAATGAGTTTGCCCACACCCTTCCTGTAGATAGTCTGCTCTTCAGGAGTCAGCAACTCAGTTCCATCTTCCTTGGACAATCTACTTCCAACTGGAGCAGGCAACATGGATCTGTTGTGCTTGGGCAAATCAAACTCATCATGCAAACTCTGCAGCAACACTGGTTGAGTGATCTTGATGGTACCAGCCTTGATGTCTCTGACAATCTTGCATCCAACATACTCAGTTAGTGCACCACAGTCATCACACTCAAAGATACTCTTGATTCCATCAGTGGCTTGCTTGAGCACTTTCTTGTGTCCAGCACCAAGCAAATCATCAACCCAGGAAGCCCACAGCACCAATCCACTCTTGGTCCATTTGAAGTAGATACAAGCATCACTTTTGTTCCTCTTGAATCCAATCTTCTGGAATGCTCCCCAGCACTTGGTCCAAAAACAGAAACTTGCCTGTTTGGTCCCATACAATGTCTTCATCAACAAAAGTACCACACTCTTAGGGGCCGCATGTAGCGCTACATGCGGCATAGGTCTAGTGATCCCTTATGGCCTCCAACAGTACAAAGCACCCTTGGAATACTGGGGAGACTTACTTGGAGCCCGGAAAGTGCCCAAACCAGGAAAGTTGATGTTTGCTCCCTTGCCTAACACCCATGTGCAGAAATGAGTGCCGTTGAGGGGACTCATAAACAATGAGTGCCACCTGTGGTCCATGATTCTGATGGGATTTTTTCAAATTTTCAAGAAAAGAACAATTTGGCCTAAATAAATGAGTGACACCAAGCCAGAAAAAATTGCGAAAATCTGAACATGGGTGTTCAACTCTGGGAGCAAATGAGAAAAAAATCAATTTTATCACCTCTTTGTTGTTAAGAAAACTGTCTCCCCAATTGCATTCCAGGCCAAAGCAAAGGTACGATACCGGTACACTTACACAGCTCACTGGCTTATATCTTGTAAAACGACGGGCAGACACAATCTTTTCCTGTTTGCAGGTATACAACACCACAAAGAAAGCCACGCGATTGTGGAATAAAACCTACTCCAAGAGTAGTCACTAGCGAGTCAACAGTGCTTGAGGATAGGAGTAACCTACTTAACGTTTTAGAAAGTCGGCGCGGGTTTTTTGCTACTCCTAACGAATTTTCAATGAAAATGCAGCTACTCTCTAGCGGAGGTGTCTCTGATTGGTCAAAAAGTTAGTCTGTCGCGCTTCAACTTCAACTCTCTAATTCAATTTGGTATTAACCGGTGAAATAGGTCACGTCTAATACCGGTTTCTAATTATGGTTAAGGTTTCAATTATGGCGAAACTATTATTACCTCCTAGGGTCCCCAGTCCCCAGGCCCCCTACTGTTTGTTCTATAGTGGAAGCTGAAAATGGGGGACCGGGGGACCGGCGTTAAACGGAATCAAGCTGATGGCTTAAGGTATGGGGGACCAGGGGACCGGCTGGTAACTGGTCGTCTTCATGACTGTTGTAGGAGGTACAAGTCTTAGCAACGCTGTCTCTGGTCTCCAAATCTCGGAAGCTAGCTAAGCCGAGTGACTCAGTCATTGCGCTAACTCGTCTCCTGCGGTCGGAAGTGACTGCATGAGATGCAAAGTTGATGGAGCAGATGATGTCATAAGAACACCATGGTTAAAAAAGAGACTTGCAAGAAGAGGCTGACGGGGTATATCTTGTTCGTAAAAGAGCATTATCATGATGTTGAAGAGGAGTGTCCTGATTTATCATTTGGAGGAATTGGGAGAGTCTTAGAAGAGAGATGGAGGTGTCTCTCGGATTGCGAAAGGCGACAGTACGCTTAACTGTCTTCCACCGTATCAATAGGAAGAATCTGATTAACGCCGGCAATGTAGTTTTCAAAGACAGATTATAGTAAGTTTAGCTGTATTTAGAAGCCAAGCATTTGAGGTTCTGACACTGTAGAATCTGCTGGGATTGTCACACCTAGGCGTTCACATAGGTGGTCTCTTGTGTTTCTTAGGTTCTTTGTATGGATTAAACCACAGTTTGAGTGACTAATTAGAAGACAGCCTTCAATAGAGAGGGGTTGGTCTAGGTTGGTATTGTCATCATCAAATTCTTGAATATGGTAGAGCGGGAAATATGTCTTTACATCAATGTCTCCGTCTTCAGGGATCATGCAGCATATGCATAGTTGCATTAGGTTTTGTCTATGATTGTAGTAATGGATTCGACAAATTGATAATTTTAACCTAAAGGAATGTTGTCAAGTCTTATCCTGGTCCACCCGTCATAACGTCATAACTGTTCGGCTTTTTTTCAGCATTCGTCTCCTGTTTCCTCAGTTTGCTGGCTACTTGAATCCATATGACGAATACATGCAATCCAGCCGCCATTGTAGCCGGCTACGGTACAGTTACATCGGCGACAGTGTCAATAGTACCGAACACAGTCAGGTTCCACTTTGCCGGCTACACTCCGTTGCCGGTATCTTGCATTGAATCCTTATGACGAATACATGCTCAACCGAACATTATGAATCCAGCCATTGTAGCCGGCTGCGGTATAGCTACATCGACGACAGTGGCAACAGTACCGAAGTTCGGCTTTGCTCGCTATGGTTACCGGTACCTCGCATTGGATCCTTATGACGGATACATGCACAACCCGAATATTGTCAATCCAGCCATTGTAGCCAGTTACCGTAGAGTTACATCAATCGGTGACAGTGGCAACAGTATCGAACACACTCAGGTTCCGCTTTACTGGCTACACTCCGTTACCGGTACCTTGCATTGGATCCTTATGGCGAATACATGCACAACCGAACATAGTCAATCCAGCCATCGTAGCCAGCTATCGTAGAGTTCATCGATCGGTGACAGTGGCAACAGTACTGAATAGGTTCAACTTTGCTTGCTGCTGTTGGATAAGGCAACACTGTAGCTACTGGCTAATATCAAGTTAATTTGTTGATTTGGGCGAGCTGAGCAGAAAGAATGATCTTTCTGCCAGGTTGCTCTGAAATCTGGATTCTGAGAATGCCAGTTTCCTTAAAATTCTACGACGGTGCGGTCTTTTTCTTATCCGGGTCCGCTAAATATCTAGACGGCCAACACACTCCTGCGTGGTCCCTAATGGATCCACGGAACGATAAAACTAAACTAAATAGGAGGATGCCCCATAATAAAGCGCGAGCGCATGGAATAGGGCACTTGGAGGGGCTTCGTGAGAAAGTCCCCGTGCATTCCTTGTGGGACAATACACCACTCGTACATTTCCCTGCTTCACTTGGTCGTGAATAAAGAAGAAACGCAAATTCAGAGCACGAGTACGCTTACGGCGCTGCTCTTACCATCTCAGCGAGAATGATAGCATTCTTGTTGTCTTGTAAAGGATGTTCTCTGGACATCGACACCTTGGGCTTCAAAAACAACTTGGTCCACAACAAAGGCTCATAACATCGTCGGCTCCATGAGTTCGGCGTCGGTACTGCTTCGGGCGTTGAGTTCTGTTTGCTAGACACAGCAATTGGGCACCGCGCCGAAACTGAGCACTCCTCGGTATGGGAACGGTAGTCTGGGTGTAACAGCAAAACTGGCATCCACCCACCAGCGATAATGCGAACGTCGTCAGATGGAGGATGAGCTTGTCGTCAAAGTCTGTTGAATAACTTGAGGCCTTGGAGAAGTTTCCCCAATCGTTCTGGTTCGGTTGCTTCACTCGAGTAAAAGGACGGTAGTCAGGGTTTGCATATCTGGACGTGCACGCTTAAGGCAAAGAGTAGCTTGGCTGTGTTCGGTGGAAGGTATCCTTCGTCAGGGTCCAGATTGTCACGTCACCACAGAAAACAATCAGCTGGGGCTGCACTCGGAACAGAAGGACTGTTCAAAGTTTACAGGGAACTCTCGAGCACCTTGGTCAAATATCATCATGTCAATCTGACTTTGCCCGGCTCAGAAAAATCAATCGTCATCCCTAGATATCATGCTTGGGTCCTCTGGTTGTTTGACAGCACCGTAGGTACATACTTCTCGTTGCACCGGGCCAGGAATCGTCATTACCTTGGCCATCATATGATGGACATGAGATCGTCGACATGGAAACGGATAGTCTGTTGTTGCCATTGACCATCCTGTGGCAACACAGGATCTAGGGGTTGAATACGAAACCAATAGACTCCAAATCCTTGCGGAATGCCTTGTTCCAAAGTAGACTTGCAATGAGCATTCATAGAGTGCCTTCAATACCACAACGTAGAGGATAGGTCTCCCTTTCTCATAGACAAGGAACGGCTTTTAAGTGTCAGGGTCGATTTCCACAGTAGCTCTGCGAGAGTACTTCGATCTTCATGATCACCTGTCACCGATGAAGAAGACAGATGACGAAGATGACGAGGGTGACATTGTGATCGAAGGTTCAAAAGGAGTTCCAGGCAATCCGACAGAACAAGCAAACAATCGGCCAAGTATTGTAGACCCAACTGATGGACCATTCGAAGGCCCAGCCAAAGCAAGCAAGCTGACAAGATTTGGAAGTCCGCAGGTCTGCCAGGATCGCAGCCAAACAAGGAACCACGAAGGGAGTCACTTTCGCACAGGAGTGTACAAGACCGAAGATCAGGAACCGAGAAGAAGCCGCTTCTGTATGAGACAATGGCGGCAAAGACAATGGCACAGTTCATTCATGAAATCAACCACGGAAGGATCAAAGATGACTCCGTGGAAGGAGCAAGTCACGCGCAGCAGCACTTGTTGCCCAAGGGATTGAAGATCTGGGGCGACAGGGCCAAGAAGCAGCACGAAAAGAGATGGATCAGTACACAGCCGTGTGGCGTCGCACCAGTTCGACCAGAGGAGTGTAGCGAAACAGAGCTCAAGAAGTCGCAGGTGACGCTTATGTTTTGTACGGAGAAAAGAGACGGGACCGTCAAGGCCCGAGCCGTTTTCAACGGGAAACCGACCAGAGTGTTATCAGGACAAGGATGAGACTCGAAGCCTACAGTGTCGTTGGAAGGACTGATGCTTTCATGTGTGTTGACGCTAGTGAAGGGCGTGATGTTATGACTTTAGATGTACCGAATGCTTTCATCCAGACAGCATTGCCGCAACCCAAGGATGGTGGTGACAG
>CAICTM010001778.1:0-22786 GCA_903772945.1 Seminavis robusta
TTGTAGATGCAATTCGAATTTGGTTTGGTCGATTCATTGTAATCGGTTTGGTAGTGGTAGATGCCGTTGTTGGCTGTTGTTGCCATCGATGCTGGCTGTTGATGTAGCCATTGATGGTTGTCGCCCGTGTAGTTGTGGCCATTGGTGCCGTTGATGGTTGCGGCATTGCCTATAAAGGCGGATGTTATGATGATTTTGTTTGTAGGATTGTAGGTTTTGGATTTGGGTACCCTCACACTCCTGTGCACTTGCTGTGATCAAATAGCAAGGGCATGGTCTTGTAATGGTATCTGTTGTTGCCTACCTAGAGGCTGGTGTTGCCTCAGGTTTGCCTGTAATCAGTGGAGGAAGTGCTGTGTTTTAGTTGCACAATACACTTTCCATAAAAGGTAGTAGGAGGTGCTGTGGCTTTGGATGCCACAATACACACTCCATGAAAGGGGGAGGAGGTGCTGAGTGTAAAACTCAATACACTCTCCAAAGAAATTATTTGAACGCTGGCGGTAATTTCCAAGAAGTGATCTTTCTCCATGTTTTCTGGGATTGATTCAACTTCAAAGGATATAGTGAAGGGGGTGACCATATAGGTCAGTTAAACTCCCCATGTATGTAACTAGAGAATAGATATAGATATCCCCTATAACTAGATTGGGATAAACGACTAATTTGTATTGAGGTGTCTGTAATACAACCTCCAACACAATACCCCTGATGGTTCCACTGGTGAATTCCCATACAACCATGGGAGCAACCTGCCCATGATGTTTCAAGACTGGAGTGAGACAGCAGGACTGTCTTCTCACTGTCTTTTGAACATGAAGAATGGAGACTCTATAGAGCTCACTGCTCGCTTGATGGATGACAACAACATCAACCTGAGAGCTGACCAGAAAGAGCTCAGCTTGTGGCATTACCGTTTGTGTCATGTTGGCTTTGGTCTCATTCAAACTCTCATGCGGTCTATTAAGAGAGACTTTGGTGAGGAGGCTCAGCCTCCAGTGATACCCACCAAACTAGACTCTACCCGCAGCTGCACCACCCCCAAGTGTCCTGCCTGTCAATTAGCTAAGGCTACAAGGCGGTCACCCAACAAAGTCATTGGCTCCCGCAGACCCCAGCAGGAGATGGCTATCAGGCGCAAGCACATGAAACCAGCACAGTTCATCTCGATGGACCAATACCACAGTCCTATCCTTGGTCGCCGTGCCCACACCAAAGGCAAGGAGTCCGACCAGGACAAGTATGTGGGTGGCACTATCTTTATTGATCACGCCACTGGATTCATGTGGATTCATCATCAAACCTCTTTGACTGTTGAGCAAACTCTGAAGGGTAAGCATGCCTTGGAAGCCTATGCAAGCAGTTTGGGCTACGCATCCAAGGGTACCATGCAGACAATCACCTTTTGCTGCTGATGAGTTTACAACAGACGTCAAAGCACAAGTCAAAGGTTGACCTTTAGCGCGTTGGTGCCCATTTCCAAAATGGTGTCGCCGAGAGGGCACAGCAAACTGTCTTCACAACGCCAGAGCTATGCTTATGCATTTCTTGATTCATTGCCCCACGCCTTCAATGGTGATTTGTGGCCCTTTGCTATGGAACAAGCTGTCTATCTGTGGAATCATATGCCTCGGGAGCGAACGGATTGCTCCAGTTGAGTTGTTTACTGGGTTAAACTTCCCAACTATGAACAATACAACAAGCTCGGGTGTTCGGGTGCCCACCTATGTGCTGGACCCAACTCTACAGAATGGCGAAGCTATTCCTAAGTGGCAACGCAAGTCGCGCCTTGGTATCTACCTTGGTGCCTCCATGGATCATGCTAGCACAGTAGCTCGAGTTCTCAATCCTGAGACTGGTCACATTAGTCCCCAGTTTCATGTAGTGTTGATGAGCTCTTTCTACCGTCCTGGGGGGCTACCGGTGATGTGTTTGATCCAGAGACCTGGTTGGTCTTCTGGAAGCCGGAGGACTCCAGCGTCCATTGATGCCATTGATTCAGCAATCTGCATGTCGACATAGGGCCTGCTTTCTGACATGTTTCAACTTTCCTGGATTCGATGACCAAGCACTGCCTCCTCGTTCCAGAGGGAGAAGAGACAGACTTGAACTCTCGGACTCAGAGAATGAAGATGAGATGAACCTCCAGTCACAACCGTGCTGGACGCCGCGTCAAGCCTAATCCTAAGTATGCAGCTACTTTCTGCGGCTACACCAAGAAGCCTGACAAGCCTCCTGTCCTGACACCAACAACAACGGTACAAGCAGGAGGCAACCCTTCCAGAAGGTGAGGAATTATGACAAGAGAAATGGCCTTTCTAATGGGCTCACATGGGAGACAGCTCTCTCTGCCCTGAAGTCATCCGACACCAGGAGTCAGATGGCAGAGATGTTAGCTTCCTATGATCCTGTCAGGGAACCATGGAAGAATGGAACCCACTTGCATTGGCAGCCAAAGCCAATGACCCAGACACTCCCAACTGGGAAGAAGCCATGAACAGTCCTGAGAAGGATGGCTTCTGGAAAGCATGTGAGAAGGAGATTGACACTCTCAAGTCAATGAGAGTTTGGGATGAGGTTCCGCGCAAGTCCTGGATGAATGTTCTTCCTGGGACCTGGGCTTTCCGAATCAAACGCTTTCCAACTGGTCTGGTGCGTAAACTGAAAGCACGCTTCTGTGCTAGAGGTGATAAGCAAATTCATGGAGTAGACTTCTTTGAAACGTATGCTCCAGTGGTCAACTGGACAACAGTCCGTCTGTTGCTGATCCTCTCAGTCCAACTGGGGTTAGCTACTAGACAGGTTGACTACACTGCTGCCTTTGTGCATGCAGACATTGACAATCCTCCAGGGTACGATCTTATGTCCGAAGAGGAGAAGGCCAGACAAGGAGTCTATGTTGAGATGCCAAGGGGTTTTGCAAAGGATGGCAAGGTCTTACGGCTGAGGAAGAGCCTCTATGGTCTCAGACAGGCACCGCGCAACTTTTTTAATTTCCTTAAAAACAACCTAGAAGCAGTTGGATTCACCCCTGCTACTGAGGTAGACCCCTGTCTGTTCATTTCGGACAAAGTTATCTGCCTGGTCTATGTCGATGACACCTTACTCTATGCTCGAAACCAGGATGACATTGATGAAGTTCTGGCGAAATTGAGAGCTAGAGGAATGGTGCTGGAAGAGGAGGATGATGTCGCTGGGTTCCTAGGGGTGCAGATCAAGCCAAATGCTGAAACTGGAGAGATAACCTTGACTCAGTCTGGCTTGGCTGCTAGAATCATTGATGCATTGGGATGTAAGGACATGCCTGGTGTGGACACCCCTGCGACTGAAACTCTGGGAAAAGATGAGTTTGGCGATCCAGCAAATTGCACCTTTAACTATGCCAGTGTGATCGGCATGTTATGGTACCTATATGGTCACTCCAGGCCAGATTTAGGTTTTGCTGTCAGCCAAGCTGCCCGGTTTGCTTTCCAACCCAAGAGGAGCCATGAGCTCGCTCTGATCCGCATTGGCCAGTATTTGGTGAAGACCCAGGAGAAAGGCCTCACAATGAAGCCAATTACCCCGGATTCCTTCAAGATGGATGCCTATGTGGATGCAGACTTTATGGGTCTGTATGGGAAGGAGACAAGGACCGATCCTGCCAATGTCAAGAGCAGGACTGGCTTTGTCATTTGCCTCAATGACTGTCCAATAGTCTGGGCGAGCAAACTGCAGCAGAGCATCGCCCTCAGCACCATGATGTCGGAGTACTATGCCTTAGCCACCTGTATGATGGAGGTGATCCCATTGCGCAACACAGTGAAAGCTGTCGCCAAAGGGATGGGCATTAATGAGCATTGCTTGACCTCGTTCAAGACCACTGTCTGGGAAGACAACGTGGGAGCTCTAACTCTGGCAAACCTGGAACCAGGTCAAAGCACTCCTCGCTCAAAGTTCTATGATGTGAAGGTGCATTGGTTCCGCAGTCATCTCAAGCCTGGTAAGCTCGAGGTGGCGAAAATCGACACAGCAGACCAGCTCGCTGACATGTTCACCAAACCCTTAGCGAGAGAAGTCTTCGAACGGCTTCGACTTCGTTTAATGGGCTGGTAGCGTGCTACAGTTTTTCAGCTCGCGGAGTAAGATATTTTCTCTCCTCTGGCTCGAGCTGCATGTTGTCTCGCGTTGGAGCTAGCGGAGAGATGTTGGCGTCGTTCTACTGGTGCGCACGTCATTGGATTGCGCGCAAGCTAGATCTCGCCAAAGAGGGAGAACTCCTTTTTCTTTTTCGCCAACTCCAACTCTACCAAATTGATTGCGTCACGACAAGGGCACTCCAACGTCACCATGTCACGTCGCGCGCGATCTCCACGCTGTAATTTTCAAATTCAAGTCGTTGCTAGCGCAAAAGTTGATTTCCATCTGGACGTCGAAAACTACCACGCAGGAGCGTTCCTCAACCGACCCTAAGACATAGGGCGGATTTAGGGTCGGATTCCCTTTAGGGTCGGGTTTCGACGAACCCAATAGACCCTGAAAAATAGGGACGGTTTCTGAAAAAACGTCCCTAATTTAGGGACGGGTTTCGATTTTGGGTCGGGTTTGAAAAACGTCCCTAAATAGAAACGGGACTGCCTGGTAAATACATTGAAACGCACCAATATTAGGGTCGGGTTTCGAAACCGACCCTAAAAATAGGGACGTTTTCTGAAAAATAGGGACGTTTTCTGAAAAAACGTCCCTAATTTAGGGACGGGTTTCGATTTAGGGTCGGGTTTCGAAACCGTCCCTATATTTAAGGACGGATTCCCCCAAACCGACCCTAAATTAGGGTCGGATTTAAAGTCATGCACGATTGAGGAACGCTCCTGAGAAACCACGCCAATCAACACCGTTTTTGCGAAGTGGGTTTCGCTCCAGAGGGAGCTCAACAACAACAACTTGATTTGAAGGCTCACAAAATCGAAGTGGACCTACAATAGAAGGACTGCTACGACTACGAGCTGCACACACCCTGCATTTTATTATCTGTTGCATATCTACTCCATCTTGAGATCGACCATGAAGCGCACCGGTGGAAAGAACAACCAAAGCAACAAAAAGGGCCGTCGCAAGGTGCTTGTGGCTACCCCCAAGCAAGTTCCAGCTGCTGCTGAAGCTCCTCCGAAGAAGCCGAAGAAGCCGAAGAAGCCAGCTCCCCCACAGAAGCCAACTGCGGTTACCCCTGTTGCTAAGGCCGACCTCGCTAACAAGGTTGACGTGGGAACGTTGCTACAAGACCCTGCCGTCAATCAGTTCCTCACTATGCTAACCGAACAGCCTGGTCTGTTCGCACAGGTCGCCAACCCAGCTGCTGTAGTCGCCGATACTCCAGCAGCATCCAACAACGACGACTCGGTCTCCGAAACCAGCGTCGTGGAAGTCGTCGCCGCCACTTCCAAGAAGGTCCTCAAGACAACTGGAGCTGGAACTGCCGTCGCGATCAAACAAGAAAGCAAGCCTGCCGGGAATGACAGCTCGAAGCTCGATGCCGACAAGCCTGTTGTTCTAGTTCGATGCCGTCCAGCTCAAGATAGCAGTCGCAACCTCACAGTCGAGATGGTCGGGAAGCGTTGGTTCACGGACTTCCTTACAACCCACCAGGTCGAAGACCGTGGTCTGAGCGGACTCGACATCGAGACCAAAATTGGAGGTCGCTCCGCGCTCATTTCCAAGCTAGTGGCTTTCATGAAAGACACTGTATACAAGACCCGTATCCCTTCTGTCACGAAACGTCGAACTGGTCTCCAGCATTTCATGCGCATGGGAGTTCAACTTTGGAGTCTCACCATTGACGAACAGCGCAAGGTGCTCTCCCAGGAGGACGCCACGTGCTACGCCGCCTCGGAGAGTGACTATGAATGGAACGACCCTGAGCAGCCATTCATTGAAGTTGACGACGACAGTGACGAAGAAGAGGAGCAGGACGAGGACGAGAGCGAGACATAAGCGAGGACGAGGTTGATCTACGAAAATACAAGAGATGGAGCCACTACCACTACATTGCATGTTTGTGTTTGTTTAGAGTTTGACATCGTTGTGCAGCAAAGAGGACTACGGTACAAAATTTGCTACCCCGTTCGGTTCAAGAGGGAGTGCGAGAGGAGCCAAAACCAGCTGGTGGTTGGCATTCACGAGGTGAACCTCCCGGGACTCGCTAGAACGAGGTAGACGTAGAATCCCCTTTTAATTTTTAGCTTATTCTTTTGTGTCATCCCATGTCTACATCGTACTGCACATCGGCCTCCGTTCGCAACCAGCCAGTAGACTAGCAACACTTCCTGCTGGCGATCAAAATGCACTCAAAGTGGTGCTGTCTGCGCGGCTATCTGGATTCGATTCATTCATTCGTGGCTGCTACATGTACTGTTTCATCTTTGCAGTGCCCAGAAATTCCTTCTCACAGTGCCCTACTAGCTAGCTACTTAGTTAGTAGCTACAGTACGGTATCATACCGGTACATGTATGTAGACAAGACAGAACCAAGGTCTATCTATGATCATCAGTGTGTGTGAGCCACCATTCAGTAGTACGGTATCTCTAAACCATTACGGAAGGAATGGTGTGACTTTCCACTCTTGGTTGCCCAGCGTTTTCCCCAGTCGACCCTGCTGATTCTATTCGATTGGATTGATTGAATCATTCGTTTCTTCCCATGCTCCTTCTAACTCACTCACTCTGATCCTGCTGTCACTCTCAAGACTCAAGACCAGGTGATCTTGTGGTTTGCAGCTTCTGACTGAGGGTACGCTAGAGATTGATTGTATCTTTGATGTCTCCGTTCGAAGAAGAAGAAGACGCAGGAAAAGGCATGCATGACCAAACTCTTTTCTTGCAGCCATCACAGTGGGGTTGTTGGAGATCTGGTACCAAAAAAGAAAGCTGAGTTATTGCCTCGCTCCAAACAAACAAAAAAGGGAGCATTCTCATTCCAGTATACAAAGGGTCTTCCATTGATAGCTATCATTCATTCGCAGACAGAAAATTCTATGGATCTCGTATAGTGGATTGGATTGGGAGGAACAACAAACTGGCAGGGGGCTTATTGGGTGGGAGTTGCTGAAGAAATCCTTCTTGACTAGCAGAAGGGTGGGGAGTGGGAGGACTGTTCCTTCATCATCATCAAGTCTGTTCTGCTTGTGTACCAGTACCAGTACTAGTACGGTAGTACTGTAGCAGTTCCAGTAGTGGGAGAGTCGAGTCGAGTCGAGTCGAGTCGAGTCGAGTCGAGTCGAGTCCATCGTATGATAGCTAATAGTAGAACCCAAGCTTTTGGCGCGACGCCACACATTGCGCACAATGGATCCAAAAGCAACCGCAGAATTTGGTTTTTTCTCTCGTCATCATGTGTCTGTCTCTGTTTGTTTGCTTGGTTGGTAAATAATAATAAAGCAATTAATTCAAAGTTGAACTTGAGTGATCCGCAGTGCAAAGTCCAAAGCTCGTCCCACTTCCGACCAATGAAAAGGATCATTTTCCGAGGCGAAAAGACGAACCCAAATGATGATGCGAATCATCGCAATGATAGTCGATAGAAGCTTCTTCTTCTTCATCATCATCATGGTGAGTGATGATGGTGATGATCATTCTGTGCCATCAAGAAGAAGCGCGGACAATAAATTCAGAGAACTCCATGCTTCCCCGCGCCCCGTCAGGCTTCCGTTGATCAACCCCGTGTGGGTCTGTCTGGTGTCGTGGCGCCTAGAATTATCATGTTGAGTATACAGCTAATTTTGTAGCATTCTGGCATTTCAGCTGAATTGAGCATTAGTCATATCTTAATAGCTAGAGAAATGTAATGCAGAAAGCAAGCCAAAAAGGAAAGTGTCCTATTTAATGCATAAAAACCCTCAGGTATAGATACATTTTATCTAAAATGTGACATAGGCAAATCTTGGATATTTACTTATGCAAGCATGTTCTTTACTTAGGTATATATGATATACATGATGATATAATAATAAGAGCATGCCATTGGAAAACAGTTACTGGTCAAAGTGAGGCTTTTTATAGATTTATGGTAAGTTACCTTCAAGTAGATGGTGGCAAGAAGTAATTAAGACAAACTATGACTGCATAGAAATTTGGATTTAAGGTACATTGAAGTAATAGGGTTAAGGTTATTGAATACCATTCCCATTGGGCACCAGATTCAATATTTAGCACAATAAGAGGCAATAAGAGGATGCCATTGGAAAACAGTTACCAGTTAAAGTGTGGCTTTAAATAGATTTATGATGAATTAACTTCAAGTTGATGGTGGCAAAAAATACTTAAGGAGAACTATCACTGCATAGAATTTGAATTTAACTTAAGCTTATTGAATACCATTCCCATAGGGCACTAGATTCATGAGATATTTAGCTTTGTAGTTAGGTTGCGCAGCTGTCAATGTTTTTTCCTTCTTTTCTTTGGGCTAAGTTTGCTGGTGTGCTTTGCCTTGCCCTGTGACAAATACTGAGAGTATTTTTTTGTTTGCTGATACAAGACCTCATAAGGTATCTTGGTTTCCATTGTTTGATTCACCCAAGCCAAAGTGTTTTGAAGTTGTGTTGAATTGCATGCACCAGTGGGTACTGTGTTTTTGTTAAGGTGCTGAACCCAATCCCTTCTGCGTTTGACCTGAAATATTCAATATTTGTGGCTGTTTTTAAGTGAGTTCTTGAATGCGTTCAGTAGTGATATTTTCTCACGGAAATATATTGCAGAAACAAGGCCTTCATCATCACTAAGGTAGTGCCTCTTGAACAGCAGTATAAAACAGGCTGTACTGCGACCTTCTGCTTTTTTTGCATCCGGATCACAAATAATGCACGAAAACATATTTGGTATTTTTCCTTCATCCACTGGACCTGCAGTAGGCCCTGGAATTTGTGAATTGTTCGAGCAAAGGCAAGATCCAAAGGAGGTATGTTCGCGAACAACAGTGAAAATACAAGGAACTGTCACCATGGGTATAGGAACAACTGAATGCAGAAGAACGTGAAATTGAATAATATATCTGTGCCCATTGTGCATGCAATTCACCCAAATATAAATACATACCATTGGATTGTTTTTATCCAGGTGGGACCAATATACAATGGGAATTCAACCACAAACATACTTTGGTGCATTACCAATGTTTGGATTAGTTCCTTTTGCAAAAACAATTTCTCTCACATACCACAGGCACCATTATGGAGACCATTTGAAATTTTTTCCATTCAAGGAAACTTTGGCACCCACACATAACAGGAAGTAACCGGAGTTTCTTCTTGGAAATGCCTTGCAACACCTTTGGAGAATTTAGTACCCGATGTCTTGGCTGCACAATTGCTGTTGGATTAGATAACTGTTCAAACTTGATAACATTGGATGTTCATGCGAATTCGTTTATCATTTGTCCAGAAAAGGTTGATAGCATTTTCGCAAATTTTTTCAACAACTTCCTGACCATGCTTTTCTTGATTTCATTTAGATGTAGTGACTTCAATTTAGCAACATCTTCATCAGTAACATTAGTCCAATTCTTAAACGTGAAAGTAAATCTCTGTCTCGTTGATTCTTGTCATTAACTCTTCTGATTTGGCGCAATTGGAACACTCTTTGTGCACAGGCAGCAAAACAATTTCGTCCCCTTTGTGTCATTTTACCACCATCTTTTCGATACAAGCATTCGAAGGCGCCTTGATGAATTCCAGGTAATTGATAGTCATCTCCTGCCATAATCACAATGGGAACACCCCCCCAATCTTCATTATCACTCCCACCACCTTCGTAAATTGTTTCCATCACACGACACTCAGTAGTACCAATAGCTTGGATGTCAACAAACTGCGTTCATCAATAATACACATAATAGGTGCTTCAACTCTTGTTGAGGAATTCTTTATCTTTTTTGACATGGTACCCGCAGCATATTCACCTCTTACTGATCTCTGGGCTGAAAACCCATGTAATGTCTTTCCGCCAATATTGAATGCTGCCACTCCTGTAGGTGCAGTCACAGCACATGTGTTGGTGTATTCAAACATGGATCGAATACATGCTGTAATTGTATTCAAAAGCACTGATTTCCCAGTACCAGCTTGTCCATTCAAAGTTGTTCGCAAAGGTTCAAATGTAGAAAAGTCTTCACAGTACAACCATTCCATAATCTTTGTAAGAACAATTAAGGCAAAGTATTGCTGTTCTTCAAAAAGGTCTTCAATTCTGAAATCAGATCCATCTGACTTTTTTGGAACAATCAATGTATCATTTTCAATCTGAATGGATTCTTGCACTTTTTGGTTAGCCATTCCTCTGGTCAATATCTGTGTCTTCAAAATCCCTTGACTGTATTGACATGAGAATACAAACATGTTTGCATGAATCCCATGCCCAATGGGCACAAATTCAGAAAGGCAGAACTTACTATTGGTTCTTATCCCATTCAAAATCAAGTCCTTTTTGTATGTTGGCAAAGTGGTATCATCAAATTCGGCTTTTCCAGATGCACCCATACCACACAACAGAATCAACATTTCATCACCCTCAATTATTTTGTTCTTGGAATGATCAGCCTCTTTGCTTGTAGCTCTGCAAAGACTGTCCGATCAAAATACGTTGTACAACACGATCATACTGCAATCGTGATTGAGGGGACAATTTTTGGATTTGATGAAGTTGTCAAAATCCGCTTTCCAATTAGTGTCCACTGGAAAACTTCCATGCCAAGGTTTATATACTGTCAACACATGCATAGCATAACTTTTTGTCACTGGAAATGTTGGATATCCACTTACACCAACAAAATGTGGTATTGCAGCCTTTTTTCGTTGAAGTACTTCTCTTTCGAAAGAAAAGAAATAATGCAAGGTCATGTGATGATACTGGGCATCTCTGTTCTTATACCTTGCATGAATCTACCATCTGCAGCATTTGAAGAGTCAACTTTCACTTTAGCACTTCTTGAAATACTGACTGTCTCCATCAGTTCAGAACACAAAGTCAAGGGGAGGTTTCAAGTAAAACACATGCCTCTTGTTTTGAGATCAATCGTTGCGTAGCAGAACGATTCAAGATTCTTTTTACACCTCTTTTCAAATCTGCAGTATCACCTGTACAGTATCAAGACTCTGCAATAATTCTCGGTTAGCTTGTTTTTCTTGGAAAAGGTGGCATTACCTTTGCAATTTTATGCCACAACATAATCATCACTCTACTGATTTCACGTATATTTGGTTTTTTTGGTGATGAACTGTAAATCAACAATTGTATATCACAGTTGCCTCTCAACTTTGCAGCATGTCTTTGGAAGTTTGATTTACTCTGCATGATTTCTTGGCATATGTAATTTGAATGCTTTGTTATCTTCCCGGCTGATTTCAGCTGATTCTCTCAAGGGAAATCCGGGTGTATCACATTTCCCCTTTGTTTTTTCTTCACCTGCACCACACCTGCATTTGCGACTTTTGCTACAAAGATTTGTGAGATCTGTGCCCAATGGGCATTACATTCAACAGGGATTGACTGATCTTACCCAGGCTTCCCACGCATACAAAACCACTACAGTCATGGACTTGGCAATAGTTCATCAAGTTCATGGCATCATATCTTCCATGGTACTCTCCACATCTGTGAATCTTATTGAACATGGGGAATCTGATTTACACAGTTTCTTGTTTCAAAAGAATCATCCACAATTGCAGTAAGTCCTAGCCTGGTTTCTGCCAATTTGACAAACACTCATCTCTTCTGTTCTTCCCATTCTCACATTTAAATGGGCATGACACAGCTCTGAATGGTTTGATCCTTTGTGATAGCCAGTAAATGTGCATGAATTTGACCTCTACCTGGAGCAAATTCATACCTGACCCAGTAATGCTCTATGCCAAAAACTTCTTTCCCACTGTCTCCAGCCAGATTTCACTCTTTCTTGAAAATACTCCTAATCACAATAGAGTAGTCATTCAGATATGTACTCAATCCAGGTGCCCTTGTTCACATTTGCTGGAGTCCAATCTGCCAACTCCATTCGATCTTTATTAATCGAATGATATCAGGCCAAAAGTGTCTGCACAGGACAGTGTTATGAAAAAATTGGTGCCCCATGCCCTTGCTCAACATGATATTAATCCAAGTGTACAGCTCACTCCTTTTTGGAACCAAAAAGCTGTAGAACCTTTACATTCCGTGTGAAATAAGTGAGTCGATTACAAATTGATTGTCTCCCTCAGCAATTGCTTCTTGTAACTCGTCCAATGAACATGGACCACCTTTGTTGAACTCTTTCATAACCAACTCCCACTGGAAGCATTTCGATTCCTTTTAATGTAGTTCCCAGCATAAAAACTAAATAATTTGTCTCTGGCAAATCTTCCATCCTGGTAGAATAACATATACTTCCCCATTTTGAAAAATCATACCAAAATCCTTTACATCACCAATTCACCTGGAAATAGCCATGGAAAAGCTCTTGAAATATCTTTGTATCCCCATGTTAGATATAGGATTCTTGGCAATCTTTGGATGTGCCAAAGAAATACTTTTCTTCTTTGCTGATTTAGCAATAGATTCTTCAACTCCATCATGTATAATTTGGTTTCCTGGGACAAGTGAACACGACTTGATTCATCTCTTACCCCGAAAATAGAATTCCACCATGATCTCGCAGTGATGTGTCAATTTAGAACAGGACCATGATCATTATTCACATCAAAAGCCTTAACTCATCTGTTTCTAAATTTCTCCAGTAGGGATGTTTGTGCTCTCCAAATGCCCTCTTCACCTTCAATCCAGCTCAGATTTTCCTCCTTCAGTAATATATCCTTGTATTCAACATTATATTTCTTCAACCATTTCAATGCATCCCATACATTCTTTCTTCTGACTTTGAAATGTTCATCTCTGCAAGCCTCACTCCCTATCTCAGCCTGAACAACTTTGATTATCTGTAGACTAGTAACATGCGAGGGAATTTTGGGCAGTTCTGTTGCAAAGGCTTCTATATCTTGCTCAAAGGCACAAACATGACCTGTTAAACCCATATTCCATTTTTGATATGCTTCAGAGGCACAAAAGTGAAGCAAGCTGAATCAACATTTTCTCTGCTATGCTCAAATTCAACAAGCATTCAGGGACAAAGAATTGAGCACATTGTTTTCATTGTACCACAAAGGCAATGAATTACCATCTTTATAAAATGACTTGGATTTAGCTTTTTGCACTGTGAGAATAAGTCTTGTTCTCCATTTTCATCCCAATAGCAACCGTTTACACATTCACATTTGTTATGCTTAATTTCAATGCACTTTTTTTCAAACGCCCTGAAACATGAATACTTTCCTTGGTGGGATAAACCAGGAGCCAATAAACCCTCTAATTCCTTCACTCTATAACAAAGTTGAAACAATGAACATGGTTTGTTCAATTACTGATTATCATGCCCAATGGCACCAGACTCAACCCTCTATGTGGCAATCAAAAATGAATTCATGCCCGTTGTGCACCAAATTCATGCAGAGCACATACCTTCTTCATTTTCATTTTTCTCCTTCAAATTTTCATGCTTCCTCTTTCTATTGATTCCTTCTCATTCTTTGCAACTTTTGCCTTAGCAACCTTTACAGCTTTAGCAACCGCCCTAGATTTTGCCCTATCTTTAGCTCTTTGTTTCAATTTTTCTTCTTTGGGTTCATAGCTGCATATTATATTTCACAATATCAAATTATGACTATCAGCAACAACCTTCTACTTTGTTTTTCCTCCATTACCATGACATCAGTAAAGTGAACACCTCAGGTACCTTGGTGACTCATTCAGTATTGTCATCGCCATCAACCTGCATCATATCTGCAGGCTGGTCATTCTTCTCCGAAACTTCACTACCTTCCCTGGCCTCCTTTTCTTCTTCTTGGTTTTCTTTTGTTTTGTCTTCTTCTTCCTCTTGGGCTTCACCTTCTCGTGGTTTCTTAGCAAAAGAACTAATTAGCTCATCACTTCCTTCACTATTGCTCCTTGGACGTTTGCCATCATTCATCAGGCCTGACAGGCCTAACTTTTCATTCTTTTTCGTCCACAATTTGGCCAATTGTGCTTCCCATTTTGGTAACTCCTCCTCAATCTCCATTGCAGCATGTCTTGGACCCTTACAACCATTGTTCAATTGTTCTCTTGCTGCTTTGTAATCACCAACAACTTGCATGACTTGTGTAAGATTTTGGATTCGGTTTGGGTTTGCTTTTCTTGGAAGTCGAATGAAATTCTTGCGTCGTTCCGAGGTTCTTGGCTTCTTCATCACATTGCTTTGTTTTTGGGGTGTTTTTGTGCTTGGTCGTTCAGAGGTTCTTGGCTTCTTCACATTCCTTTGTTTTTGGGGTGTTTTTGTGCTTTCTACCATGACTGTGTTTTCCTTTGTTCTGGGATTGACTTCATCTTCACTATCATCATCCTGACCATTGCCTTTTCCGTCACCATCATTTTTTTCATCACTGTCATGCTCTGTCAAGTTGTTCATTTCATCTAAAGCCAGACCTGCTTCCACCTCAGCAATGACTTTTCGAACTTCCTTTTTGAACTCCTGCAATGTCTGGAGGTGATTGCAACACAGCTGTTGCCTTTGGTACTTTAATCTCCTAAGAATAAAACAAACACAAGTAGTGAGAATTCAAGCTTTGAATTTCATGCCCAATGTGCACCAGATTCAACAACATCATAGTACCAGATCAAGCTCAACAATGGCTCTGATCAATTTGGTTGCTTCAGCCTTCAGTACAGGCAAAACAGTTTCATCCAACCATTCGCCAATCATTGCAATGATTACATTCTCCCCATACACCTCTGCTAATAAACCACTAGTCAAACTAGTTGGTTCTGCACCATCCCCACCTTCATTAGCTACATCAACAATTCTCTCCCAAATATCCTTTTTCTTTGTGAAACGTGAATTGATGTGCAGGACATTGGCCCAAACCAGGCTTTTCGCCTCTGGATAATCTGACAATGACAAATCAAAAGGATTCACAATGCTGCAAGTACTATCACTTGGAATATCTTCGTCATCATCAGAGTCCTTGTCTTCTTTCTCGTTTTCAACCTGGTCAGAGATTCCTTTTCTGGGCACAGCAACTGTTATCACAATAGGGAGCTCATCATTTCTTTCACTTGAAGATGACTCTTCATCATCAAACTTTCCTCCCTCGGAATCTTCTTCCTCCACCTTCCACTTCGCCAATTGTTCCAAGTTCTCCAAGGTGTTGTTGATTTTGTCCTCAAACACTACCTTGCCAGAACCTTTTCCAGGCTTTTCCAATGTAGCGTGCTCAGGATTTTCTGCCACAGTCCTCATCAATTGCAGCAACTTTGAGGCAGGCTTCTGTTGTCGAACAAACAAGTCACCCAATTTACTTGAATCAATTGTAATTTTACTAATACAATTTGACGCAACCAAATTACCAATAATAGATCCTTTCTCAGATGGCCTCAAGTTGGAATGCAAAACACCCTTTGCAAGTGATTCAAACACCTTTGCACCAGTAATAGTCAATGTTCGACCATTTTCTCGTTCGGGGCTACTTGGTGCTTCCTATATTTCCAAAGAAGAAAAAAAATCAAAATGGTGCCCATTGTGCATACAATTCATTCTGATACCCATGGAAAACTTACCAAATTTTTGGACTTCGCAAACGCCTTTTCAGCTGCATAGCCAGGGTCATCACTGAAAGAGACCTCCAGTAACTTCTTATTTCCTGCCTTTCCTCCTTTTTTCTTCTTTCCTTTCTTTCCATCACCATCATAATCTTCGTCATCATCATCCTCCATTTCACCATCATCATCTTTGGTTCCTTTCATTGGTGTCTTCACCTTTTCCACACCATCTTCATCATCAAAAGAGGCAATCACATCCTTGTTACCATACAGAATAGTTTTGAAATGCTTGCACCAACTTGGAAACATGTTGGCATCATCACCATTGATCTCACCAGCAACAAATTGATCAATAAAAACATCCGGTCTAATGTCTTCAGGGTACAGGGCATCAAAACTTTCCTCTTCGAAAGGCATAATGCCATGCCTCCATTGTATCTTGCCACCACCTTTGGTTATTGTCTTCACCAAAGGCATCAATATTTGAAAATTCAATGCTTCAAAGTCCAACCATGATCGAACTTTCTCTGGATACATATTAATAATACCCGTCATGCCATGGTTTGCATTGCTCTTCTCTCTTGGTAACATACTTCGATTATAGGCAAAGGTTGGAACTTTCCAAAATGGCTTAATTTTCAGGTCACCACGGCCACTGAATTGAATTGTTAGATAAGCAAAACGAAGAAGCAAATCTCATTCCCGTTGGGCACCATATTCAAACGCATATTCAAAAACTTACCCACTGTAAAACCTGTAGTTCAAATTTCGAAACTTTGTTTGATTGATCAAAGGTGAGATACCGTGCTTCAGTATTGATTGAATAATACCCTTGATGCAAACTTGATATAAGCTCAATCTGATCTTCCTGTCTGTTTTTATAGAATTTGCAACCCGGAGTCGTGAATTCACAATCTCGTTCAACCTTCCCAAAACACCCTTTTTGAGTGAAAAAGCCGCTGGCATCTTTGACAGCCCTTCAGCCCACCTGCCTGCCTCAAAGTCACTTTTGATGCTAGCAACAACACTCATGTCCTTCACAAACAGGAATGGAGGTGCATCCTTTTTCTCTTTGGCCATGGTGTTTGACATAATTATCTGCAGCATTGCTTTCTCCACCATAGCACGCTTGAACAGTGGCTCAACACTGGAGTAAGCAACATGAAAAATGTTTCGTCGAATCCAAAAAATATCGGTTACCCAAGCCAGGTTCCTTGCAGCAGTCTGTTCCAACTTGAACTGAGGACACTTCACATTAAGCCAATTTCCTTGCATAAATCGAAGAAAATCATTGGCGTTTCCAGGATGCATAAAAGCAAACATGTTGAAAGCAAACCAAACCTCAACACCATTGCTGATTGCCATGTCTTTAGACAAGAAATTGTCACCATCTTCATTTTTTGCACTCTTGCCCACCTTGATAATGATGCGGTCACTGTGGGTCAATGGATACAAACTTTTTCATTCGAGAAAACCCACTCCAGCGCTTGAAAAAAGACATCTGAACTTTGGGCACTATCTGGAACCACTGCATCTAATTTGTGCCTGTCTATCAAGAACTAAAAAACAAAGGTTAATATCTTACCTGAATATCATGCCCAATGGGCACCAAATTCAGGCCCAAAAGGCAAAGAACAAATGCATAATTCTTTTCACACTTACTTTTTTCCAATGACGAAACCAGAGTTTGCCATTGAACCAATCTCCTTGCAACACATCCCAGTTACACTTCCAATATGTTTTGGGGTACCATTGTTATCAACAATTGACAAGATTGATTGAGGTTCATATTTAGGCTCTCAACATCACAAAATACTGGATTGCATCATCTCGGAGATTTGACTTCACACGCCGATTTTCTGCAGAAGTCACAGCCGCGCCCATATTCCGGAACACTTCGTATTGATCTTGCAAACTCAAGCTTCCGCCAAACCCAACATGACACCAGACATGACGCTTGTCCAAGGTGATTCTTGGGTCAAAATTCTGTTTGTTACTCTTCAACTTGTATTTTGCAACATCGTCTGGTACATTGAACACAGGAAGCAGATTCCCAAATTCTGGAAGAGTTTCGCGACACTCGCCAATTCTCTCAGAATAGCATTTCAAGCCAACTGCTCTATGCTGACCATCATACAGAAAGAATCGTAGAGGACACATTGCCTGGACAAAATCTTCGAAATACCGCAAATTGGTGTCATGTGACACAGATTCATCATACTCGTAAATGCCATTCATTTGACATTTTTCCAATAAGGCCAAGAAACCTTCTTTTTCGCCAATCTTGAAAGAAGAAATAAAAGCAATGAAAGAACAGATTTCTTCATTCTTCACATCACTTCCTGGTGCACTTCTCTCCAAACCAAAAAACTCCAGAGTCCTTTCAAAGCCTGCAGGAGTCACCTTTGATACCCTGTAGCCCTTCAACACTGCTGTAAGTTTATCATTTGTCAACCATGGTGCTGCCAATGGACACAATGAGCGACTTTCTTCAAACCACTCTAATGTACCATTGTTTTCGCAAGGTTCAATCTGATATACACCATAGCTCATGAAGTTTCCACCATTATCCAGATAGCGTTCAGAATCAGGAAACAGAATGCTGTTCATCAAAGGATCCTGCAGTTTCTTCAATGCTCACAGTCTTCTCATACAAAGCCATTGGATTCAGGAATCTATGATTTGCCCATGGTTGCATCACTTGCCTGCTAAAACCACCATTCTGGACCAACAAGTTCAATGCAATAGGACTATCACAACTCAACACTGCAATCTCAATGCTATCAATTGCTTTAAATTCCACTTCCCGAATCTCCAAAGGAATGAAATCCCTCTCTGGTATAACAACCTTCTGCTTATTGGCTAAATGAATACAAGGGAAACCAAAGATGTGTCAGTCAATGAGTATCATTCCCATTGGGCATGACATTCAAAAAAATGAATTTCATGCCCATTGTGCACAATCCTAACCCAGCACTCAAATAATCATTTACCTGCACCATTCAACATCAGTTTTCGCCCAACCAGCTCCACATAATGATTCCCATTGCCAGCATCAATTCATATACACATTCTGCTTTATGCTTATCAAACAAGGTCTTTGCCATCTTGTCAACTTTCAAGCATAGCTTTCGCCTTCACAACTTTCTCAAATGAAATTTATGAGGAATTCTGATGAAACAAAAAAAAACGACCAGCGACGAACGCGCGCGCGCGCCGTTTCGCCACGATTTGACACGTTCAACGTACGCACGAACGACTCAATCAGAATCGGAACACGCGCGCGCGCACCACGATTTGACACGTTCAACGTACGCACGCACGACTCAATCAGAATCGGAATTGACATAATGGTAGTACGCACTACATTGCGAATTCTGCTATTTCAGACTCTGGAACTCATTATCTCATAAAATCAAGATCAGTAAAACAAAAACTAATTCTATCAAGTGAACCTCAATCCCATTGTGCACACATTCATTTACTGAGACCTTATTCCAACAGCCAACTGAATATAGTGCCCAGTGTGCACAGCATTCAACATTGCTTGGCAATCATTTCCTTCATTTCTTATTCCAATAACCAACTGAATACAGTGCCCATTGTGCACAGCATTCAACACATTTCTTCACCATCATTTCCTTTCAAGTCTACCATTCTTGAGCAATCTGACGGAAATGACTTTTTCTGATGATGAAAACTACCAGAAATTTGCAGCCATGTTGCTGGAATTGCTGCTAAAAAACCATTGCCAACTTAGCAATAACAATGAGCATCTAGACATTGATGCAAACGCCCAACTCTATAAGCGGCTGCTGCTAAATCTACTGAAGAGAAGAAAAAACAAACCGGAACATTTGTTCTTCCAGATTGCAAAAAGCAATACAGCCCATTTTGATCACTGGAGTTGAGAAAGGTTATAAGTATAAATAAAATGGGTGAAGTCCCCATCATCAAGACAAAAACAGCATTTGTTACACTGCTCAAAAGAAGCTCAAAACACTTGCTGATACCATGGTGAAACCCGCTCCCACGGCTGCTGCTCAAGTTCGTCTTGTAACTCCTAACAAACCAACACCGTCTGAGGCTGAAAGGATGGCTGAAAAAATTTATGCTTCTGCAGAAAAGAAAGAAAGACGCAAGCGATTGGAAGTCTTTGTCAAGACTGTTTCAACAGCCACTATTGCATGCCTGGTCATGAAACCCATTGATCAGTACAATGGCCAGCCCTGGTATTTCAAAGTGGAACATATCGCACCATGCCTCAAGCTTTGGACCAACTCCTACCCGGATGAGAGCATCACGATTAATGAGGCATTCAAAAAGCTTGCTATTTGCCACACTGTGGACGTGAATGATCCTTCCCGCAATAAGCAATCTATTGAATTATGAAATGAAGACAAACAAGGCAAAGGTCGCACTAACTATTTCTTTTCCATGTGGACTACCTTCACCATTCCAGTCGAAAACTTTTCATCTGTTAGTGAAGAATCCCTCTGGATTGTGGAGCAGGCGAAGCTATTGCTAATAAAGTGCTCGAAGTTATTGGCCATGAAGCTTTCAAATACCTCTTCAAAAAGGAAACTGATGATGCCCCTGGCCTTGTTCGTGCCATGTATGACCCCAAATTGAAGACTAACTTCCCGATTTTTGCCAAAAGTGCCATTGTTAAAGTCACACAACTCACAACCACTCGTAATGCGAATAGTCTCTACTCACAGACATTGAAGGTCTCCTAACTTGGTTGAAAGCTGGGATCGTGATATCCACAGTGAATTGTTTTGCAGTGCTACAGACACTATGAAGTATTCCAGCGACCTCTAAAAACCCATGCTCCCAGAATGCCTACGCAATCACATTCACGCGTCCTTGAAACTCATGCCCAATGGGCATAGGATTCCAAAATGGTGACGTTCCTAAGTTGCAGAAATGGAATTGTTACCACCCCAGACAACAATCAATGTATCCATATCTTGTGCAATCACTCAATCCAAATTCCAAGACTCTACAAAAAAACCAAAAACGAAAACAAAAAATGACGGAGTCACACATATGCTAGGCAGCGCAGCAGCAAAATAATCTTAACCCTAAAAATATCTGTTCACCGCATTCTCCGATTGATTAATCCTTCACGTACTTTCACACCGCGTAAACTCAACTTCACTTTATACTTCAGACCCACACGGGGGTAAGCTATGAAATTCTAATATCGCCTTCAAGGTTACTCACTCGGCTCCGAGTGTCCCTTCCCCTGGTTAGTGCGCCATGGAGCACTAATGAGCGCTCATTAGTGCTCCGGGACTGAAACTGTGGGACTGTTCGTAGGTACCGGTACGGACGACCGTGTCTGTTCAGTTTCGTACCAGAAGGGTAGGTACGGTAAATATAGGGTTAAGCATACAGTTTACTCTGCATATTTGAATCAAGAATACGTTTTACCGCATCTACCTCGTATCCAAAGCTGTCTTCCTGGCAGAGGACGAAAGTGCTTTGGAATGCTTTAGCGTGGTAATTGGATCTTACGACCATCATAGCAGTTTTAACGTTGTTTGGATGCTACCAATACTATACAGTCAGCCCTCGCTCTTATTTATAATCTCTTATTTATTCCCTCTATTATATTTATTAAATCTCGAGATCCCCCCCCAGTCATGAGTGACCGTGACTGCAGTCATGAGTGACCGTGACTGCAGCAACAAATCTTTCGAGCAGCCCGACAACGTCGCACAATCCATTCCAACCGTTTCAATTTGACCGAGATGGCATGTAAAATGCCGATATAGATCCAATGGACGTGGGATTCCTCGCACCTCTGCGGTACCTCTGCACGCACCTCTCAGAGGCTGTCTCGTCGGTGCCAGCCCAAGCCCTGGTTGCTTACGTGCATTTTTGGAAGGATGGTTTTGACCAGACAAAAACAATTCTTGTGAGCTGCCAAACAATTTCACGCAAACCATACCAAAGGCTCCAATCCGACCTAGACCAACATGAACGACGCGGATTGGGCTGCTAAGGCAGGCAAGCGAAAGCGTGATAGCTCCCTTCATTCGAACTTTACTAGCAAATAAGGCCCTAGAAAACGCTTATATTTATGCCCTCCATTATATTTATCAAAGTCCAGGATACCCCCTCATAAATAAGAGAGAGGGCTGACTGTACCGGTAATTGGTGTGGCTCCGTGCAGCTTTGAAATATTATTGGGAGCTGTGCAGGGAAGCTGCGGGAGTTGATTTTATATTCACCGTTGGCACGATCCTTTGCCAAGATTCTCACGAAAACCCGATCATCTATAGTGATTCAGTAGAGCCTATCGTGCACAACGACGAAAAGATGGAAACAATGATTTATTGAACGTGCGAACGCATCTGTTGTCGGGGCCGCATTGGTTAGGTCCTTGCCGCCAAAAGCAGTTTACGCATCCTCAAGTGCCCTATGCACTTTATTTGACATGATTAATGTTGCCGCCGCGCCTAGCTTCCCATAGTTTTAATAGCAGGCCTTGAGAATCGGTACCGAGGTACTCTTTGTTGTGAAGCAGGAAATAAATGAGGTTGAGAAGAAGTAATCTCACAATTTCAATTCTGATCAGAGGCAAACAAGCAACAATCCAACAAGATGGTACGAGTAGCCCCCACCAGCAACAAAAGCATGAGCTCTTCCAGTAATCCTGCTGGCAAGCAAGTAAGCTTTGGAGAATCCACCACTCACACAGTGGAATCCGTTCCAAGTGATTGCAAGTCCGCAGTTTGGTACAACGGCAGACAGCTTCAGATCAAAGTCAGCCAAGAGATCACTCGCGCCAAGCTTTGCCCCAAGAAACAACTAGAAGAGTCTGAACTCTCCTGGCGAGGTCTGGAGAACTACCAAAAGGGATACAGCTGCGAAGAAAAGGCTCTCAAGCACACTCGCGCCGTGGTTAAGGAATACCGATCACAAGTAGTCGAGTTTGGAGACTGCGATCTAGAAGACTTGCGTGATGTTGCCAAAGCGCACTCCAAAGCCGATCGAGTCAAAGCTCGCAAAATGGGGGTCAAAGATGCCGAAGCAGCGCGCAAACAACAGCAACCACAAGACAAGAGCCATACTGCGACCCCTCCACCAGCATTACTTGGTAATTGCACGCAGCAAGTAGCCAGGCAAGCCGCGGCCATTGGGC